>JAQFZE010002734.1:0-13922 GCA_034695245.1 Dicyrtomina saundersi | reverse complement strand
GAAACTTCTTCTGGACTAGTCCAGAAGGATCTTGGGCTTGTGGGCTAAACTGCCTCTGGACTACCACATATATACCGACATTTTTTTTTCTTTATTAGATTAACTTGTGGCTATTTAGCGTCCCCATTTCTTTAGAGATTCATCGTCTCTGTTCAATTAGGAGAAGAATGCAGGAGCATCAATCCCATTCCATCTCCATTCCACATCCCGTTGTTGTTTTCTTTCCCTTTTTTTTCTTGAGAGTGAGTATTTTTTCCCTTCTTGTTTCTTGTACTATCAACTATGGTAGTAAGGAGGTACTTCTCGTATTCACGTATTCTTTCATCCCTCGTTATCGTTCTTGGTTCGGCGGCTCTGGCTCCATGGTCTTGGTCTTGGTTTTTGCTTCAATGCGATGTGATGTGAGCAATGCTCATGTTTGTATGTATACATGGAGATGAGTATTTTCTAGTTCTAACTTCCTAAATGTGTTGATTTAAATTTCTAGGCACACCGTCTATCCTAATGGAACACTGCAGATCGATAAAATTGAAATGTCAGACACAGGAATGTACAAGTGCCTTGGAAGCATCGCCGCATTTCCTTCAAACACCCAAATGTACACCGCACAACTTAAAATTGCTTGTAAGTTCTTTTCTCTTTCTTGTACAAAAAAAACAAAAAATCTTGAGAGAATGATTCCACAAACAAAAACGAAAACAACCATTTTTAAAATGAGCATATTATAGCGGTTGTAGATATATGTACATGCATGCGTGATATCTTGCAGTAGTGTAGAAACCTTTTTGCATCGCGTAAATATTGCATATAGTGAACGTCATACATGTATATGTTCGGTCGGTGTTAACTTGGCATTTTGTGAGCTAGAGTCTTACAGACTTACAGATGTGGATGTGTTGGTGAAAAGAGACTAGATTATGTTCCCACGTAGAAGATTGAATTGAATTCCATGAGAGACTTGTCTGTATTTGTGTGTTTTGACTGTAGTTTTGGAGGAAATGACAATATCAGCACTGGATGCTCCACAACAACTAAGACCGGATGGGAAATTAGGAGTCCGTGAAAAGAGTCGGCTGGAAATTGACTGCAGAGAACCCAGTGGCTACCCAATTCCGTTAATTTACTGGGAAGATCCACATGGGAAACGACTCAAGAGTAAGAGTGAAGGGAAGAGGGAAGGAAACGTGTTCACTCAGGATTCCAGTACATTGATCATTGAGAATATCCAGAGAGATCAAGCTGGGAAGTATTCATGCATTGCGGAGAATTTGGGTGGCAGTTCTGGAATAATTGTCGAAGTCATCATTACAAGTAAGCTATAGGAAATCTTGTGTATAATATATCCAGACGTACTGTAGATTGTGGAGGTAGTATAAATTTAGGAGGTAGTTGTTTGTAGCAGTACAGCTTTTAAGCTATATAGAGATCCCTATATCCACCTATAACTGTGTATAGCCTTGGAAACAGTCTAGACTGTTCCTGTTTCTGGGGCTCGGACCGGGACTACCGGGAGAGTGTATTAATGTTATAGACATTGTCTAAATATCCTCAATGCACCACACGACCACACTGCCACTCAAACTCAGTCTCTCTCTCTCTCTTTCACATGCTTCATTCCCTCTCAGCTTCCTTTTCGACTTGGAATTATTAAAATGAAAAATAGCTGAATGACGTTCTAAATAAATAGGTAGTCAGGTAAATCTCGGAGTTTAAAGTGAATGAGAGAGTGAGAATGTGTTAGGAGAAGGGATGGAGACGCTCAAGAAACCCAGTAAAAATAGAAATAGGGGAAAATAGTTTACGTTCTGTGCAATTTTACGACTCAAGGAAGGGAAGGCAATTGCGTATACCGGGATTTTCTGTCTTAATGGGCCAAAAGTGAAAATAAACGCAAAACCCTCTGTGCGTCTCTCTCTCTGTATGCTTTTGTATGAGTGTGTGTGTGTGTGTGTGTGTGTGAAGTTTTTTCATGTGTAGGTACTATGCTTGAGGGTTGACATTTTCTACTTCCCCCATTCTCCCTATATATTTTCTATGCCCCTATTCCCCATTAAATATCATGGCTCAGACGATTTGGGCTCAAACTATATCTTTCATCTTGATATCAGATGTGGCCTAGGGTAGAGAGCTCTTTTCGAGCAACTGTGGAACCGTGGAACGGGAAAAACGGTTGCATGCAAACAGCTCCAGCCATGCCACCACCACCACCACCACCACCTATGTTATGTTATCATCATGTTATATTATATGCAGCCGTCGTGGTGAACCCAAAGCTAGTCCAAGTCTTGTTGTGTGTGACTGAGTGAAGTTCTACTTCCACCTCTCGTTCTACGCCTGTTCTCCGTCTCTCTCCCTCCCTCTCTCTCGGGTGTGTGTGCGAACGTCACTGAACGCAGATGAAGAGGGGGAAGAACAGAGAAATGATAATAAAAATAAATTATTTTTTTCCTGGGAAAACTTTTAGCTCAACCCAGTATTCAAACTCCCCCAAAGTCGGCAATTGTGGATGAGGGTGAAAGTGCCGTCTTCACTTGTCTATTTAAAACTGGAGATTTATCCAAAGTCCGTTGGCTAAGAAATGGATTGGTGATTCCAAGTAAGAATGAGCCGGATGACTCAGGAAACATTCAGCGTGGACTTCAGAATAGTACCGTAGTAATCAAGCCAGTCGGGTTGACAGATGCTGGAGACTACACGTGCGAAATAATCACTCCCGGATTTCCTCCAGTCCACTCTAGGCCAGCTCAGCTCTTCGTGACAGGTTTCCTTGATTTTCAACTTCCTTCACCAAAGTTTTTTTTCTTCTTTCTCCTATCTCTCTGTCTCTCTCGCTCTCTCTCTTCCTTTCACGATCTTAAAATCAACGTAGAACCTACACTTAAACTTTCAACTGATATAGCAGAGCATTACATGGAAATGTAATTTAATTTGATTTGTTTCCGTCTTTCTCTGTCCATGTGTTCATGCTCTCTCTCTCTCTCTCTCTGGCTCATGGCACTGAAAGACTAAAACGCTGATAGTGGTCCTTTTTTAAGTCAGCTGCACTTAGAATTTTGTGTTGAATTTACAGAAAAACTGAAATTCCAACCGAAGCCAATTGACCGGAAATTGGAACTTGGATCTAATTCTAAAATACATTGTAAAGCTCATGGAAATCCAACTCCAATTGTTCGCTGGCTCAAACCTAAGGTAAACGTTGATTGTAAAGAAAAACAATCAGCTTCATCAATATTATTAGAGGAAGAAAGGTTTCTTGTATCTTGACTTTTTGACTCGACGTCTTTTAACATTGTTAAACAATTCTTTCCAGGAGGACGAACCCCTGTTTCAGCTACCGGGTCATCTCATTGACGTTAATGGAACTTTACATTTCCCAACTGTTGTTCAGTCCGATGCGGGAAGGTACATTTGTGTTGCTTCCAATGCGCAAGGCGTCATTAATTCTTCCATCAAAGTTGAAGTCATTGGTACGTATGAGGTTTTCATTTTAATATTTAACGACTTACACAAAATTTTGAAGTTTAACTTTGGCTTTTTATTTGTATCATAGTTTGTATGAAGAAATTGAAGCATAAAACTTGTACTTTGGCAATAATATTTCTTTTTAAAATAATTTTCTAGTCCCCCCAAAATTTGTTGTATCTCCACGGAATCCAACTGATGCCATTGAAGGTCAGCCAGTCATGATCGACTGTCAAGCACAAGGGGATCCCAAACCAACTATAAAATGGGATAAGGAAAACAATCTTCATGGAATTGACTACAAACGGTAGGTCTTGATCTTTTGGGTTTTGTTGTAGGGTTGTTCGAATCAAAATAGCCATCTACCAACCTCAGCTAAATAGCAATCTTATTACATATACAGTGTACGCATCTACGACTGTAGCTAGACTGCGAGACTGCAATCAGCTGTTCAAATTGAACATCATTTGTTTTTTTGTTACTTGAGTCTTGAGTGGGAAGGCATGTCCACGTCCACATGCACTTATTATCTCGTTTACTCTTTCTGTTCGGACGATGGAGCGTCTAAAAAAAATCTCATTATTCGTA
This sequence comes from Dicyrtomina saundersi, assembly GCA_034695245.1. NCBI lineage: Eukaryota > Metazoa > Arthropoda > Collembola > Symphypleona > Dicyrtomidae > Dicyrtomina > Dicyrtomina saundersi. The sequence continues at coordinate 9,872 of JAQFZE010002734.1, read as the reverse complement.
GTCATTATGGGGTTGCCATTGACATTGTCTTTCAACAAGAATGGAAGCAATTTTCGAAGAGAAGATAATGCGAGACTGCCAAGCCAGTAGGAAGCATTGTACAAATAGAGCTTAAACTAGAAATAATAGTGCTAAATTTTGATATGTATTTTAAAATTGCAGGTTCCATGTTCTGGAGAATGGCTCGTTGGTTGTGAGCAAAGTTACGAGGGATGATCATGGTCTGTATGGCTGCACAGCTGGAAATAGTGGAGGGTTCAAAAGAGAAGAAGTTCGTCTTGTTGTTAAATGTACGATTCTTTCTTGTTTTCACTCCAGAACTCCAGTCCCTGTCACTCGTATTATATTATCCTGTGTGTGTGTCTGGAAACGGAGTGGCACTTATATACGCCTACATAGCATAATATTCGAATAATATGTCCCACATATTCCAAGAGACACGAGACAGAGACTGCATGCGGCATGTCAATTTCAAATTTCTTTTCTTCATTCTATTACAGCAAATGACCAATTCATCTCGGAGTCGATTGAAGAAGGGAATTTGATGACACGAACCGTTTCAATAACGCTGAGTGTGGCAACAGGCTACATGCTCCTTGTCATTGGACTCATGCTCTGGTGTCGTTACAGACAGCTTCAGAGAAAACATGCCTACATCGCAGAAAGTGCGTGTATTCCACAAACCAAATTTACTGTAGTACTAGTGCTATAGAACCAGAAACAGAACCAATGCACACTCAATATTTTATTTCCTTAAATAGAAAATTCCAATTCGAACCGTCCAAATGATCTTCTCTCTATATAACTTTCATAAAATTGAAAATGGAAGAATATTACTCATATCACTGTGCGGTAAAGACATAATTTGGACTCATAAAGATGTTGGAGTCGTAAAGAAGACGCAGTAGACAGTCGTCAGACTCGATGACAATTCATAGTTTTACGATGAAGCTTTACTATCCATCTTTTTATTATCCTGGAAGACCATACGATATTTCCTTTTCGAGGAATTCGAATTCTATGGTTTCTATTTCTGAGTTTCTATTTCTACGCTTCTCTCAGAATTACAAATAATACTTCGGGGTGAAATGATCCACACATGAATAGGTACTACACATATCATGTAGGCAGGTATAATGTTCGAAGTCCAAGTCCAACTTTTATTAATTTTCTCTGACGATGAGAATTTTATTCACTATTCACATCATCGTCATAAAATTTACAATCAGTCTCTTAATCTATATCTTGTACAGTTGAGTAAAAAGCACTTCCCACGGAATCTAATAAAACCTTCAAATTTCCTTCTTCCAGAATTTAATGTGCAATTTTATTTTAAGCTGGAGTTTGAGGTAGCAGTATTAAAGTAGGAAATAAAATTTATAAAATTCGAGCATGTGTGCATTTAAATTCTATGTCACGTAAAGTGCAGGTATATAAAATGGTTCTGCTCCTGGTTGGCAATCTGGAATGTTTCAAAATCCAAAATGAATTTTAATTCCCGTCTGTTTTAGGCCATAAGGAAAATGGTGACGCTGAGATGAAGGAGACGGGACCACTAACCAATGGAAATGGAAGTAATGGACCATTGCTTCAGAATGGACGGGCCAAGAAACCGAGCTCGGGGTAATGCTACTATAGTATAAATTTTTGCAAAAGAATTTAATTGTTGTATTACAAAAAAAAATATATTATTGTTATTATTAATTCGAATTTTTCCTGGGAACAGTGACAGTGTGAAGAGCGAAGGGGAAACAGCAAAGTCTACGCATAGCTCCGTGGGGAATGGGCGGGCAGCTTCAGTGACAGCCTCAGTCGCGAGTCATAGGTCACAAACATCTCAACACTCAAAGAGGTCATGTGGAAGTGGCTATGACAGAATCTCATATCCTCGACAACACCTTCAATTTGTTATGCTGTTGGGTAAGTTAGGGTGTTAATTAATTTTTTCCGAATTAATTCCGAATTTAGTTTTAAAATATTTAAATCTCTAACTTCTATCATACTTGTATTATATTAGGTCATGGAGAATTTGGCGAAGTTTTCTTGGCAAAAGCAAAACGACTCAAAGACAATGAGGCGGAGACTTTAGTCATGGTCAAGTCGCTTCAGACTAGAGATGAGACTGCATTATTTAATTTTAAACGAGAAATCGATATGTATTATAAATTGAACCACGATAATATAAATCCTCTTGTTAAATTATGCCGGGATATGGATCCACATTTTATGATTATGGAGTATAGTGACTGGGTTAGTAGACTATATGACTATAACTATGCTGCTTGCAAACTTTCTTAGTTAGGTATATTGACCGCTTCTGTGATGTTATTCGCAGTGAAGTGCATAATTATACATTCAAATCATATAATATATGACACAATTCTTTACAGGGGGATCTGAAGCAATTCCTTTTAGCAACAAGGCAACAGAGTATTCGCAAAGTTCCAAAGCCTCCAACCCTCACAATGTCTCAAATCATTCAAGTTGTCTCCCAGGCAAGTTATATTCGGTTTTATAATATCTATAATGCCCATAATCCTTGAATAAAACCTTAAAAACACATATATACCTAATTAATCTAAAAGCAAAACGCTTTGAATTCAGGTCGCACTGGGTATGGAGCACTTATCCAACAACCGTTTTGTACACAAAGACTTGGCCACTCGCAACTGCTTAATATCATCTGGACTGAGAATTAAAATTTCAAATCCAAATCTATCCAAAGACACTTATTCCAGTGAGTACTACAACTATAGAAATCAGGTAAAGTCGTTGAGTCGAGTTTTATAATTTTGTTCTCAAAATATAATGTATGTAGTACTATTTGCTTATCTTCTGTGCGATGGAGTTTTTAGTAGTTTATATAAGCATACGTTTAATTGTATACATCTATTAATTAATGCGTACGTACAACAATAGATAATTCCTCTCCGTTGGCTACCACCTGAAGCTCTCTTTGATGACGACTACTCAACGAAGTCGGATGTGTGGGCTTTCGCAGTTCTGGTATGGGAAGTCATCAATCAAGCTCAGATCCCCTTCGAACAGCAGAGTAGTCAAGTAATTGTGGAGCGTCTGGAGAGAAAAGAGTCAATTTGGAATGCTTGTGACATGACTGAATTGATACCCAGTAAACTTGTAGAACTTTTGAATAAGTGTTGGGACACATGTCCAACCAATCGGCCTAGCTTTTCCACAGTAGCTATTCAACTGGATGAAATCCTCCGTGAAATAAAATAAGACGTAAAATAAAAAAAGTATCAGCCAATTTTTGGATTTTGCCTTATCACTGATCATCATGAGTTTTTATATTCATAATATACGTCGTCACTTCGATTTCGATTTCGAAAAATAAATTTAAAGTTCAAATTCAAAATGTTTGAATAATTCACAATTCTCTGCTGCTATATATAAACGTCCATGCTGATCAACTATTAAATCTAATTAACGATACTATGTTAAAGTCAATTTTAATTACTAACTGTTCTTTTAGATCCTCATTTTAAATGCCATTTAAATTCCATCTAGTCTAAACTAGTTGTAGATACAGCTACTCAGTTCTAGTCTGATTCTATATGTAATTATAGCGAATTTAATACAGAAACTACAAACTATATATGTATGTGGTTATGGTTACCATGTTGTTTAAATATGCTTATCAAAGCGTGTTATCACGTCATTAATGATGGTAATAATACACTTATAATAAAACTCATTAAGTGTAGATGTACTTTATAAATACAAATACTTATAATACATAAGATAATTGTGTAACCATTTTGACTTATTGTAGCTTGAAATTAATGCCTACTCATCTACCGTTTTACTCGAGGCATGTATATAGACACGATATAATATGTAACTTTAAAATGACAAGAGGCAGTTAAAAACCTCGAATTTTCGATACATGTTTCATCTGAAATTATACAAGCCTAGCTTATATTTATTTTAAGATTTTATATAATGTATTTATATTTGTGGTAATTTCTTAGGTACGGTATATAATTACAACTGGACCTGAAATATTAAAAAGTCTGTAAAAAAAATCGCCTTCATCTCTGCGTCTTCAATTTTATAGTGGCATACTAATTTTACTTCTGTTCCAAACTGTAAATTTCTGCATTTCTGCATAATTTAGGGTAGTATTGACGTTAGACATTGTTCAAATTCCCACAGCTGATGGGCAATTACATGGCGAAGCTGGACGATTTCGGGAAAATCCAGGTCGTATACGGTTTTTATTCGGATTTAAATAGGTTTTCTCTCATGAAAATGTGAAGGCTAGAAACTATTAATTCTTCACAATTCATGTACAAACTAAAATGTGTACGCTTTACGAGCACACGCATTCAAATTACCAATAAAAATTATATCGGATTCACCTTACACGTGTCTTTATAGGGAACAACGGGCAGTTGGGCGGTACATAATGTGGTGTCTTATATCACACCTAGCCCCACAATGCTAATTCTTAACTATACATACATAATTTATCCAGCACTTTTTTTCTGGGTCATAAAACAAGGCAGGATTACAAGTAACGATGTAACTACTTAAATGTTGCGCCACAGAGTTATTTTAACTTTGCTCATTTTTTAATGCTGTTAGAAGAACCAAACAGCAAAACACCTAACAGTGTGATAGAATGCAATAATAAAAACCTTTACAAAGTAAAGAGGCATATGGATTCCTACGTAACAGTTGAGACGTCAAGAGTACAGTTTTTCGCACTTTTCCACCCCGCAGACCCCAGTGCACATGTAGACAGGTAAACTCCCACAGTGTTACAAAGAATGAAATCATTGCTTCTCTTCCGTGACTAGAACGAGAACGTCAAAATCACCTACCTTGTTAATAAGGTGACGAGACCAAGGCGGACGAGTCAAGAATTTAATATATCTATACACAATTTACAACTTACCACAGCACCCTTGCACGTCCACATAACTAGGGTTGTAATTAGCAGGGATACTATTTACTATTGAGAATGTGGACTGTGGATATGCCTTGACAACATCCTCATCAAGAGTACAGATAAAGGGAAACGTGTTGTGCGGAAGCGGATAAATAATTACCTACACATCTATAGTTTCCTTCCAGGTAGTGATACTATTAAGGCTACGACGTTTTTCCATTCAAGTCGCAAAGTGAATTATTCAAAACTTCCTAAATTCTGACGGAGCAAGTTAAAATAAAAATAAAAATATTATTATAGTGAAATTGTAAATCAAATGTAAAGTGTTGTGATTTATTAAAATTCTAATTTACGAGACTAAATATTTTAACATGTTTAATTTTAACCTTTTCTTTCTTATACCTCTGTTTCTGTCCGTCTCTCTCTTAACTTCTATTCTAAGCAATTACTATTACTACTATGACTATATCTCGAGTAAATTTGACGACAGGGAGAATACTTTTGATTTCATTGTGGGTGAGTAAAAGGGAAAATGTCTCCATTTTTGTAATCTGTCAGTGTGAAATTTTGCACTGCTAAATAATTGATGACATATTATTTCTTTTTATGTAATTAAATACGCATTTTAATGTTTTGTGAACATGGAAATAGTTGGAGGTGGCTCTGCTGGGGCTGTCGTAGCAAATAGACTATCAAAAAATAATAGAGTACTACTTCTAGAAGCGGGTGGTGATCCTTTGCCCATGCAGAGGGTCCCTGCTTTTGCATTAGAATTCCTACACAGGCCCGAAGTTGACTGGAAATATAAAACCGTTCCACAACAGTATTCGCATTTCGGGCATGAAGAGAAGAACGTAAGTAGGTAGCTTATTGTTTTCTTATTATTTTCCTGAGCGTACATCCATGCGGTGAAATACATACAGATATTTATAATTGGACATCTCAGACCTGGCACCTGCTTAACTGCTCGCACAATCACAATAGCTGACATATTTTGCCCATTTTTTGTCCTAATGTTAGGTATCACTCTGGCCACGTGGAAAGTCATTAGGAGGCTCAAGTAATTTGAATTACATTTTGTACGTACGTTCCCATCCATACGACTATGATAACTGGGCGAATATAACCGGGGACCCGAGCTGGAAATATGAAAATGTAATTAAATATTTCAAAAAATCCCTCAACTACGATGGAGAGTATTATAGCAATGGTAAGTAAAAGTCGTGCAATATGAGAGTTCAGAAACATGTTACCTAGTTTCACTTAATACTGGCGCATATATTATTATGTACCGTATTTCCTACAATAGTACACCCGTGTACTATTTTAATTCCTACTTCTCAGACCCATGTGCTATTACAGGACCCGTGTTTTATTATAGGAAATACGGTACCAAGAGGTACAAGTATTATATACAGAAAAAGGATGGAGTCGACCACAAATAAAAGCAAATTCCGGCTTAGTTAATTTATTTTCCTGTTAATTAATTTTGAGACTATCCTTATCAATTTATCATTGCTAACAATCTGATCACACGGAGCCAACGTGTGATGCACGTCATCAACAATAATGCAGTATCGCAACAATAACAAAAACACAGCAGCAAGGAACAGGAGCTTTGATTTTATTTGCGTATCACAAAAATTCTTGCAATTAAGGCGTAACACTTTTTATTTATTTCCCCCACGTGCATTGTTGTCTCTCAAGTTAGGAGATTCCCAGACTCAGGGAAAGTAAGGAGATATTTTTTTAAACTTCATTCCTCCTTTACACGATTTTGTAGTAGACAGAGCAATATTCCCATGCGGAAAACATTCACATGTTTTAACACAAAATACAGACGAAATAGGTGACGCCAAGTGGAGTAGTGGCGGCAGCCAAAATTCCAAGAGTCGAATAAATGGGCACCTTTGCTAGTTCCTCGTGTCAAACAGAGTTTTAAACAGAATAAAGATATAGTTACTACCCAGATTAAGCGAATGAAAATTAGTTATTGATTGAAATCTATTTTAATTGTCTACACATGATATGATTTTTAGCATTGCAAGAAATAATAAATACAGATTATTGTGAATAAGTAGTATGCGCATATTTTACTACTAAATTGACCTCTGCCGCAGCCGCATTCCTCACAGCATTATACTGTGATAATTTTTTCAGTATCCCGAGTATTATCCCTTCCACGTATGATAATTAGTCTGTTAATCTGACAATAGACCAATTACAATATATTATCTGCACTCATAACTGATATTATGTAGGCCTAATTAATTTCTTTTAATTTTTTTAACAGAGAAGTGTTACGGAAAGGGACGGAATGAATACGGTTTGCATGTGCAGAATCAGCCCCCAGAAGCTACGCCCATTCTACCTTACTTTATTGAGGGAGGTAAAGAATTAGGAATGCCACATGTTGGCGACTTAAACGGGCCTCAAAGAACTGGTACAGTTTCATTATCCAATGACAATTTTAATTTGTCCCAACAATTGATCCGTCCTTGCTAAAAACTATTTACCACTTTGAGATTAAAATGGTCTTAAGCATTGCTACTTATTCATTAAAGCTTAATTGGTTTTGAAGGATTCGGAAATTTTGAATGGAGTACAAAGAATGGAGCTCGATGGGGAACGTTTTCAGCTTTTCTTCAACCCATTCTAAACCGAAAAAATTTGATTATTTTCCGTTACTCACAAGTCACTAAGGTGACCAATTTAAAATCCTATACATGCCACATCATCATCATCCCACGAACAATTTTTGAGCTCTGAAAAAAAATGAATGATAATTAAATGTATTTTACCTATACGTCATATTATAATTTCTAGATAAAATTTGACAAATCTCAACGAGCTGTAGGTGTTTGGTATGAAAGGCATGGTCAAAAACGATTTGCAAGAGCAAGGAAGGAAATCATTGTGTCTGCAGGGACTGTAGACTCTGTAAAACTTCTGCTGCTATCTGGAATTGGACCAAAAGATCATCTGGACTCTCTTAATGTTATTCAAATTTTATTCTAATTCAGAGCATGTACATGATTAAACAAACGGTTTTTTATTTTATGGCTACAATCTTTTTTTAATGTTTTTTACAGATACGGCCCCGCGTAAATTTACCCGTAGGTCAAAATCTACAGGATCATTTATCGCTGATTTTACCCCCGGTTATTATCCGGACAGAGAAAGTCTTGTCAACCTTCTTGGATAGAGACGTAACTCCTAAATCTCTTTGGAATTATCTCGTTCATGGCCAAGGTGGGTATTTCTGTGTACAACCAGTTGTAAGTGGTGCGGTGACGAATCTTGCTAATGCAATGCAAATATTTTTTTTTACAGGCCCACTGACGTTTCCCATGCCATTCAATGCACAAGGTGCCTTTGTCACCTCAGGTGTGAAGAACTCCACGAATTTAGATTGGCCAAATACTCAATTGTACGTAAATAATGTTGGGATTTACGACTTCGTAAGGGAAGATCTTTCCAGAGGCTTTGGCCTTCAAAAGAAATTACTTGATGCTATTTACGGCCCGGTTCTAGGGAGCCAAGCACTTTCTTTCGTCACAGTAAATGTTCGTCCTAAAAGTGTTGGCGTAATTACTCTCAAGAATAAAAACCCACAAAGTGATCCCGTCATTAATCCAAATTATTTGAAAGATGACAGAGATGTACAAGCAACTGTTGAAAGTAGGCAAATACTACCATACTTATACCTTTGTATGTCAGCTATTATGACATATCCGGCTAAAGGAAGTTTAATAGCGAAATTATGTAGTCTTTATTTGTGAAAAAAATCCGAGCAAATATTTAAGTTTATGTTTAAATATGTTACATTTTAACATTCTAACTTTGTACATAAAATATTTTTAGGTATAAAATTTTTGCTGAGACTTTGTGAGGAAACAAAAACATTTCAAAGTATCAATGCCAAAATGACCCGAGCCGTTGTACCTGGCTGTGAGGATCAAAAAATGTTTAGTGATTCTTACTGGGCCTGTTTCGCAAGAACTATGGGTATGACTCTGTACCATCCAGCTGGTACATGTCCCATGGGGAGAAAAGATGATCCTAAAGCAGTACTTGATTCTAAATTGAGGTATTTACCATAGTACATAATATTATAGTGTAGTTTTTTTAAATTTGTAAAATGTTAAGGCAGTCTGGAGACTTACAGTGCAATTATTGAAACTAACGCTGAGCAAACGCTTTGTCTTTTACAAAAGAGTGCTGCATACTCATGGCCTTCGAGTGGCTGATGCCTCCATCATGCCCGTGATAGTTAATGGAAACACTAATGCGGCTACGATTATGATCGCGGAAAAGGCGGCGGACATGATTCGAGAATATTGGGCTGAGCAATATCGTATTTCGCCGTTTGTAAACTACTTATTTTCCAAAGACTTTAAACTTACGTGCTATTATTCCCGGGCTACGTAACAAATCAAAAGGAAATTAAATTAATGCTGTTATGTTATAATTATTATGACTGTGATTCTCTGCCTAGTTGCATATAGTGATACTCAATAAAATTGGCGACAACAATGTAAATTATGTTTCTATAAATTGTGTATTTTGATTCATTTACATTTACAACATCCACAAAAGCAGCATTGGCACTGCACTAATTTAGCATTGGTAGAAAGGAGTCGTCCATAATGTCATCGGTAGGGTGAGTGGCTCTAGTCAGGTATTGATGATGTGCCATGTTAAAGGTATTCGTTTACGTAATTTTAAAATGATGACACTGGGGTCGGTGGGTCCAAAAGGAGTGATAATTTGAGTGACATCGTTTATGGACCCTCCCTAACAAACTAAATATTATGTTGCTTGTTTTGTTGATCCTAGCCGACGCTGCTGTAAAGATTGTCACAAGTTGTAAGTAGTTATATATCGTTTGTGAAGAACCAAAATGACCCATATCCAATTTAAGCTACAATCAAAATGAGCTATGTCATAAAAACAA
>JAQFZE010002733.1:0-13923 GCA_034695245.1 Dicyrtomina saundersi | reverse complement strand
TTGATTCTAGCTAAAATTGGAAATGGATCAATGTGATTCTTTGCAGACAGACGATATTCAAAAATCTTGAAAGATCAGCGCATTCAACATTTAATGTATTTCCCTCTTTTATGACAACTGATGATGATTTATGGAAAACAGAACACTAATCAAGACTACCAACAATCAGCTACCAAACCAAACTTCATCCCATCAGTCACTTTTTCTTTTTGCAATACCACTGGAAACAGTTGTGATGGGCTGCTGACTGAGCTGAACTCTAGCGGGAGAAGTTTGAACTTTGTAGAGAAAATTATACACCATAGAAATTCAGGGAGGTCTAGTTCAAACAGTACATGAGTCGGCAATATTCATTTCATTTTACGGTCCGTCAAAAAAGTGCATCATTTAACTGTAGTTGCTGTGTAATTTGGGTTCTTGTCATATCATCCTCAATTTTTAGCTTCTTTTTGTTTAGATTTTCACAAACTGAAAATGAGCGGAGCAAAAACTTCTGAAATCGGACTTGATATTCCCAGCCCAATGGTTTATGGGTAAGTTTTATAAAATTGTGAAGTCGGAAATCTTGAAATGTTACTTCGTACATCGTAGAAGTCGTATATACACCATAATAATATATCTAAATTGTTAAGAAAACAAAATTTCAAAACTACAAAATAGCAGGATTCTATTTCTGAATAATATGTTTAGTTTCCGATTTGAATAGCAATTAAAATCAATTAGAAACAACTTATTTCGTTTAAAAATTAACTGTTTAAATACTCGTTGCTTGTAGGCATTAGTTGTTAGTATCGATACAATTACACTAATTAATAATCAGTAATGTTAAGTAATTTATTTCGGGGTAGAATCCTTTTGGATTTGAGACTAGGTCTCTTGCTGGAAGAAGTGCCAACAGTTACCGTGTTCTTCAGGATTGGTACATGCAACATGTCTGTTGTCGAAGTCGGGTTTCGAAAAAATATTGTACTATAGCAGAATGACTTTATATTTTCTGTCAATAATTTTGTAGGTTTCGATAATAGATCATCGTTTTTTCTTTCACTAATTGATAGGATTTGTAGTAATTGGTGCCAGTCTTCGTAATATGCAGATTCCTGAGGCATTAAGGCAGAATGCGAGTTGCTAATTGTTGAACCTTTTCTATTTCTAAAATGCCAGACTTGAGCAGCGGATAACAAATGGTATTGTTACCTGCAATTATTGGTGGAATAAAAACAGTTAGCCGGCGAAGAGTCAAGGGGAGAGGCGGGTACTGACAGACATAGAGTGGAATAGCCTCTTCCAAATGACGTGAAAAGTGACATAAGATTTATGTATACAGTAAACTCTTTTCAAAAATTACTCACTGTAGCTCGTAATAAGTTAAACAAGCTCAAAGGGTGGAGTTTTGACAATAGCTCCATCTGACTCACGCTTCAAAGTGTATGAATAGTGATAACCAGGTTTTAATCGTTAATAAGAGACTGTCTCAAATCCTTCAGGATTCTTCCTAGGAAACATTTATTATTCTTATATGTCAATCTAGCCTTTTTTATAACTTGCTGCGAGTGCTGTATGGGTTTCAACCGATAATAAATAATATATTATTTACGCTTGTATCGGAGTATGCACTTGTGTTACATTCAACATTTCATGATTATTGTTGCTTTAATGATATTGAGGATTGAATAATAATGTTAAAAAATCTAATTACTTTTCTTCATTATTTTCGTAATAGGCTTGGGGCTAACTCAAAACGAATCAACCTGATTTCTTCTCACCCTTTGGAGGCTTCGGAGAAAACAGTAAGCAGTTTACATTTATTTTAATTTATCGTGCTTAACGTGACGATGCAAATTAATCGTTCCCAGTTGCTTTTGATAATTGAATGTGGTAGCATGGTTCAACGTAAAACCTGAATACATAATATATTATATACGTCCAGTCTACAATATACTATGCGTCATTATTTTCGAGGCAAGCTTATACATGAAATAAATTGTAATGGTGCTTTATGGAAATTGAAATATACTTTTAGTTTCGCTATTGCTGGAGAAAGAACTATATCACCAACGAATACGATTAAAATAATTTAAATTACCTACCTATTTTTCAGTTTTGTAGCGCAGTGTGCCTCTTACTGTGTCCTTAAGCAAGTTCAAGCTTTAGTAATAAGTATTCTCTGTCCAACAGTAGATATTTACAGCATTTTCTATCTATATGGTGTATCTCTTTATTTAGCAGACCTGCTTGTTTTGCTAAAAATTAAAAATGGCTACATCTTTTACTACGATTGAAATATATATGTATTACTTTTATTTCAAACTTCACAGAAAAGTTAAACTAGAAAGCGTCTGCGTATCGTGATCAATATCTGTAATGTGCTCGTTATTGATTAAGCAAATAAGTAAGGTTTCAGTCCACTCTAATAACTAATTTAATGTAATGTGTGTTTTCCATTTCCAATTTCAGTTCTTGCACCGCCAAGAACAGCAAGAATTTGCTATGTTGCGAAAAATTCAGGGATTACACGCTCCCATGAAACTTCAAATGGAAAGAAAAATTACAATGCGTTCAGGACATCTTCCATTTCTCCCACGTTCTAATGCTTCTTATGATGCTCTCACAGGTAATGAATTATATGCCGCAACTCCAAGAATATATGCAAATAATTAAGTGGTGTTAGCACAATCACAATCCTACAACATAATGTGGTTTGACGATGTGAAATTGACATTTAAACATTTGGGTAACATTTGATTATATTTATTATCCAGGACGTGACGAGCTAATTACATTTGAAGACTTTTTGGGACATTCACATGAGCCAGAACGAATGGGACAGCCTCATGCTATGGTGGAGAAGAAGTTAGGTCTACTGTGAATTTGTAATTGGATTCTCCAATAACCTTTTAGGGATGTATTGTTTTATTATCAAATTAAATTAGTTAATTAAGAGCACCATTTCTAAAATGTGATTAAATCATAACTAAATTAGTATTCTTTTCCACTTTAAGATGTCATGGATTAAGATGTTAATAAAATTTCATGCTGAAATTGAAATGCTGTTAATCTTCAGCCTTAAATATATCAAGGAGTCTGTACATCATTATTTTTTTAACTTCTTCGATGCCAGTTTTGATTTCCACTTCAGTGGTGTTGTCGACTCGTATTTGAAGTCCTGAGAGTATGGCTTGCTTTTTGTTGTCCCGAGCGCAGATTACGAAGGGAACCCCAAATTTTTCTTTGTACCTGTATTAATTGAAAAAAACGTATTGGAATGTATTTAAATGAGTTTGGGATTACATGTTTACAAGAGCTGTCATTGGAAGGTTTACCTTTGATTCAAGTCAGTTAAAGTCTTCCGTTCTTCGTCCGTTAAGGTGTTAAGTTCAGCTGCCAATTGTTCTTTTGACGACTCCGTAGTGAGTTGTCCTAGTTGAGCCATTCTGCCAGCCAGATCAGGGTGCAACCGTAAAATTCCTTCCCTGCCTGAAATATTAAGTTGCATAAATTAATTAAAAATGTTAAAATTGATTAACTACTGAAGTAAATATTAATTAATTATAACCTAAGCATTTAAGTTTTACATTCTGTAGATGATACAAAAACCAGACATTAGCCTGTCATATGACGGTCATATTTGAAGAAGTTTTGCGATCTTTTGCATAAGCGACTGATTTGTCGACCCGTTTTGCTTTCGTCAGATACCCACAGATACCCACCGATCAAAATAATATCCAGCCATTAATTTAAAGGCCGCCATAACCGTTCATTATTGTTCCTGTTGTAATCATTTAGTATGACTTAATTATTCACAATAAATTTTGTACACCACCATTTTTCAGCTCTCGCAAATTCTCGTGATAATAATAAACACGCGTACATTTAAAATGTAATTCTGTTCGTATTTAACACCTGGATTCCAACAAACGGCCTTGCATTGTGACGCTGCATGCTAACGTTTTTATATATTTTTGACGCTGAACTCTAGATATTGGCTTCCAAAATGTGAGGAATCATATCTTCTGCTTTGTGGGTATGAGTATATTGCGCATCATGCTACGACGGTACTTGAAACCAGAAATTAAACAGCATTAACAAGTTGACCCAGTGAAAGAAAAAGAATTTTAAAATAAACTCTAGTTGCGTAAACAATGACTATCAATGAAAAAATAATTCTTCAAAGTCAAAGTTTATTGCACACGCAGGTACCACCAAGCAAAAGTACCGAAGTACCTCTCCTTCATGCATGAGCTTCGGATTTTTTATCGTTTTTGAATAACAATGAGAAAATGAGCGTGAAGGCTCAATAAAGGGTGTGTATTTATACCTTGAAGCGAAGCTGAGGTACAAAATTTGAAAATGACGGGTATACAGCGTGTAAAACATTTGGATAAATTGGGGATGCACCTTTGTAAAAATATCACTTGAGTGCTTATTAGCCTTGAGGACGAGATTTTTCGACAGTACTTTTTAAGTTTCTATTGTGATTTATTTTTACCGAGTGGAAGATGAAGATGTGGCTATGCGGGAATGAAAGGATAAATAGGAAGATCAATGAAAGTAAGATGAAATAGAGAGAGACACAACTCACCAATGAGGGGCAAGTTGTCAATGAAACTGCAGAGTTGAGCGTGCAATTCGTGCACGTTGTAAAACGGTCGGTGGGCCCAAATTGCAGCAGCACAAAGACCACAGTGTTCGACGACATTTCCTAAAACTTGAACAAATTCTTCGTAGTCCATACTGTTCACTTGGTGAATTGTCCAAACCATTCTAATTGCGTAGATGGAGCAAAGCTTACAGATAAAGCGGGCAGGGTAGGATGTAGAATCTCCAGACGTCAGTTACTTAGTTCTTGGATTCTGTGTATAGAGAATAATGTGTGTATAATATACAAGCGGGCAGTGAGAGAAACCGTGAGTGGTCTATGTTTAACGTTACAAAAAAATGAGTGTATATAGAAATGTCACCATAGTTTTTTAACTCAAAAAAGAGCCCAATATAACTCTTACTTTGTCCTGTAAATTGTAAACCTGAAGACTTTTCTTTTTGCTACTCTTTTCAGATAACTTACGACTTGGTCTATTTAACTTACTCAGCTGGACACGACTTAGAACTGGTCAGTTGAAACTTGAAACGCCTTAGCTTGAGAATTTCTGATCTTCCCAAAAAGTCTACAAGTCTGAGAGAGAGAGAGAGAGAATGAATCTGTAAAATCACAAGGGAAAGGGATGAAGCGTCAAATTAGATTTGTTCTTTTTCTGTCTCTATTTACTGCCTTTGTTTTTTTTTGGTCAAGCTCCTCGTTCTATCTCAATCTCAAGATTAGTTTTAGTTTTGGCAGGGATGACTGGGTGGGAGAGGTAATGCTCATGACATTAGTAGATTTTAGATTATATAGTGTTGCTGGGTCGTTTGCCGTTGTATCTTTGTATCTTGTAGCAGTTGGAATAGTGTATTTTGCGTGCACAAAATATATACTATAAATGTGAAAAACTTACTATTAAAATAGTGTCTACCATGTATGGGGACGGTCTATATGGTACCACTGTGCCAGTACCAGTATACCACTATATATATTCACTCAAAGATCAACACATTTATTTCCTCGTTTGAGCAAGATACAGATAACACAGAGTACGACGTCAGCATAGCATTAGACCAGTTTTAAGCTAGTGCCGATGTTGATACTGAAGAAATATTTCTAAACTTGCTAAATAGAGACAGATTATGAGGATTCATAAAAAACGGAAAGGTCGTTGTAACGAACATTTAGTCGTCAAGCAACCATCTTGACCGCATACCAATGTTGTAATTATATCTATACTATGTAATGTTTGCAAACTAAAACTCGAGCTGAACCAGGCTAGGTATAGGTACTTTCAAAATAAAATCTAGTATTGTCACTGGTACTGGTCCACTGGTCAGTTCGTTGGTATTTGGTATAGAAGATCTTGGCATGCTGTGTACAGAGATTCATCTTCATCTGTGTCTAAATGAGCATTGAAATTTGTATCTACCACCTACAGTCAATGTTATCTATAGTTTATGACTGATTATAAACTAAATTCCTTGAAATTATAAACCACATCTGTTGGTGTTGGTGTTGGCTTTGTACACACTCTATATAACTACATAATTAGGCAGTTGCCTACTAATACGACGCCACTTGTCACACGCATTCGACATGTGATTGAGGATTGCATTACCTAATTACCATGCTAAGTTAGTATGTGCATAATATAACTCCAGAACTTCATTTTGCGCACCCACTTCGGCTTCATTCTGCGGTCTGATTCTATGTAAATAGTAAACATAATAGTGACTAGGGATGAAGCGAATGTATTTAAATTCTAATATATTGGAATATAATCAAGGTTCAAAATTCTGTGCAAAGCATTGCCTGTGCTAGACCTGGTGAGAGAACTATATTTCTGGAAAGCAATTGAGAGATCTATGCACTATTCAAAAGGATTGAGCTATATGCTTTATGTGTTTTTTTTATAAAAAACCCTTTTATTTTTATCCTCAATTTCCTTAAGGATTGGCCGCCCTTAACTTGACGAATTGTGTCAAATACTTTTCCATTGTGATGGTACACTTGTTGGTTTCCAAAAGGCGTACCTACTTACACACTTATGACAATTGAAAGGAGAATATGAACATTGTAAAATGGAAAAATATTTTTGAAAAGAAAATTTATATTGTACTAAAAAAGCCAAATGTTTCAAAAGTCAAAGTTGAAATTAGCAGAAACTCGTACAATGAGCTAAATAATAGTATGTCTATACAGGATAGGTTTGCTCCAGGAGGGAAACAATAAGGAACGAATGTATTTTGTTTGGACTCGAATACAAGGAATCCATAATCCATCAAGAGAGCCGCCGAAATTGATACTTGTATTGATATGACACGGGGCACGCTGTCCTTTTCCAGTAGTAGGGGCTTAGCGACAAAAGTCAGCTGGCCGGATCGGTACACATTAAACTGAAAGAAAAAACACTCGCTATAGCAGGACAATTGAAAAAGGCTAAAATGCACTTATTGATTAGTACATACCTACCTACCTACATATTTATGTACAGAATTTGTATTGTAATTGTACTCGTTCTAATGACTCGTTGACTATTTTCGAAAACAATTATTATCTTTAGATGCTAAAAAATTAAAACATTAAAACATCCATCTTTACTCTTTACCTTCCTTTAGCTTGTAGAGAGAAAAATAAAAATTTATAAGTGAAATACGAAATACATGTACAAGGTTTAAAATATCAGTACCTAGTTCATGCAACCATTGCCCATATGTAAGTACACAGGTGCTTATGAACTTAAACATTGAATTAAACTTCATTGTAAATAAAAAAAGCAGAATTCAAATAATATGGTACTCCGATTTCCCCCTCTGCCTCTGCCACCATTCTTATGGTCCGTATACTTTCTACCTTAGCCTTCCCAGGTTAAGATTATTTCATCAGCGAGCCTAAAACAGAGAGAGTGAGAGAGTGAAATCCATGGACTATAGACGTAGAGAACATCACGGTTCAGAACCGTGACTGCGAAGGTGAAGGTGACCAAAACAGTAACTACTCTGTCTCAAGTAAACTAAATATGACCATTATATTATATGCCTTACAAAAATGTAACAAACTTTTTATAACATTTGTGTGTGTATTTCTACAAGCATTTCTAATCATAACATTAATCATTGATGGTAATGCAATTGGCTCTCGTCAGACCAAGCGACGGGGTCAGCTCAGTTAATGTTTAGTGCGAAGAAGACCTGTGAATTTTGAGACCGAAGCCGAGCCCGGAACGGAAGGTAGGTAGATGCACATAGGTGGAAGTATTTTGTCGGAAATTTTGACGGTTTGGTTTTCGTGACGGTTTGGTTTCCGTGACTGAGTCAGAGTGCATGAGAGACTGGGCGACGGGGAAAGGAGTGTCTTGTGGATATGATGACTGCCTGCGTTATGCTCCAAGTTGAGATCAGGGCTCATAGTTGATGATGGTGATGGTGGTAGTATAGGAGCCGGAGCCGGAGTCGGAGTGTAGAATAGTTATAGAATAGTTATTTAGTTAGGCTTTTTGGCTGTCGTTGTGGTGCTTAATTGGGGATGGCGGATGGGCGAAGCGCAAACGCTCGGCCTGAAGTGAAGCGAGTGAGAGGAAGCGAGAGAGGAGAGTGAGGGAAGGATCGCATGAATATATCTCGAATTCATAAATTTTGAGATGACTACCATATACCTGTCAACGTAATGGTTTTAGGGTTCCCTCAAGATACAAACCAAGTACATGGAGCTTTTCTAGTCCGAAACGAAAATTCGACTTTTTCTTTCTTTCTCTTTCACACTACTAGTCACTCCACGAGTCCCAGTCCTCAAGCTACTCCATTCTCCGTCCATACAATCCTACGTGTCCTTCTGTAACTTACATGTTAGAGCTTTTGTACATGGGTTGTTCCACATAGGTACATCTCTCCGAGACCGAGACCGAGATGGACTCTCTCTCTCTCTCTTAGTCAGTCAGTCAGGGTTGAGACCAAATGGAATGGAAACCGACAGAGTCCTATATATATATATATTTTGTATCTCCACACATACGTACATTTATAGCACTTACGTCTACACAGGACAAAAATGTATTGTTAACTACGGATACTTCTCTTTAGCTCACTCCTCAATCCCGCTTTCCTATCCATCCAGCTCCACCACATTCATCTTCCTTCTCTCTCGCTCTCTCTTGTACATTGTGCGTACATATATAGCCACATGATACTCTGGAACTTCCTCCTGTCTACTATTGACTATAATCTACTTACACACATCTCTATCAACTCCACACATATTATACTCTCAGTTTTTTTCTCCTTCTCTTGTCTCTCGTTCTTCTTTTTTTTAACTCTCCACACACATTCCCACTAGAAACCTATTTCATCATGGCTAACTCTGCCCAAGCCGAATATGGTCGATATTTCAGATAGACAAGTCTCAAGGCAACTCCTCCACCACATAAAACTCATGTAGCCTGCCTCCACAGAATCCACACATTTATTATAAAGATTTTTTACAGGATTTTTCTAAAACAGTGTCAAAGGCAATTCGTTGAATTCTTTCGGTTTTTTCCGTTTGTGTGTGTGTGTGTGTGTGTGTGTGTGTGTGTGTGTGTGGATGGGAGTATTCATGAAGGATTGATCCGTATTATTGTGTTATTTTTTATTCACTCATTTCAACAATGGTGAACGTTTTGTTTGGCCCACAGTTGTTTTAACCACCATCTACGCAGTATAGTAGACATGATGGAATAAATAGCATTAAAATGAGTTTGACTCCTTTAATCGCAGCATGAAATTAATCATAAGAATACAGTATAAGTCAACACAGTTTTCATTACACAAAATGCATAATACAAGTGACAACAATGAAAATGACAGTAGCGGCTCGATTGAGAGGGAGATGGAGACAGTTCCATAGACAAAATCAAGCCGAGTCCAACCAATAACGCTAAAGTCAAGGAATATAAAATTATTGTTAAGCGAGTGATACCTATATTATACATACAATGTTGAGGAGACTATGAGTAGTGTAGAAGGGACAAGTTAATGCAGACCGGCTCATAAATTCATAAATCAAGAGGTCAAGAAGAACTACGCTACAACTCTACTATGAAATTGAAATGCACATACGGGTCTTCTACAGGACAAGATAAACATTTTGTATATTACTAACGGAGCACTCAAAGTGAAAAAGATTTTTCGAGAAAGGACTACGCGCATAATATGTAACAGTAATGTGCTATGTATATAGCTATGTAGGAGGATTTACATTTTGAAACTATATGGAAACAACTACACGTCTGCCTATACATTTTCCAGAATTGTTTATCGGAAGACTACATCTGAATTCTTGAGGCTGCTGTAATAAACTTTGTGTACTTCAACTTGGGCTCTAATAGTATGCACATCTGTGTCGCTGTTGTCCTCATGTTTTCAAATTCAAACATGCATACGTTTGAATAGTTTCCTTTTATTTTCATTTTTGAGTCATGTACATCCTTCCCATGCAGTTTAGCATAATAATAATTATAATCCGGGCATCTGAATTGGACGGGACAAGAGAAGGGACGCTCCATTCTCCTTAGCCTTTTTGCTTTTGTATAAACGAGCCAAACTACATATAGCCTATATACCATTACCAGTATCAGTACAAAAACCATATAGCACGAACCATCCTTTAAATTGCCAGAATACCAATAAGACTTTTCTGTACGGAGCTTATGACGGCGATGGCGAATGCCGAATTGGAGAAGAAATGCATTGCCTATAATATATATATTCTAATCATTTTTCTACGCATTTTAATTATAATGGTTTTAGAGTGTAATTTCCAGATCCAAAGATTTCATAATAATGGTTGAAATTTTGAAATTGGCTTGGAAATAATCTACACGCCTTATAAAGCAATCTAATAATAATACTTATGAAATGAAATTTTTGCTTCTGTCCTATACATGGTATGGCCATCACATGGATGCGACTTCGTTTTCACTTGAGTACGAGTACGATCATTATGATTATATACACAAAATGATTTCCCTTCATGACTTTAGTCATAATGGGAAGACTTTATAAATAATGAAAAAAACTTTCCTTGTGAAACTCTTATAATATTGAGGCTGAAGTGCTCAAGTTACGAAGTCAAAGTCGACAAAGACAATTACAGGGAATGGCTTGCTTGGTAAAAGTTGGCGGTGGAGGAGACTGCGAAGGAATTATGATAATATTTAAGTGGAATGATAATCGTTGGTGGGTTTTTCAAATAGCTCCTCCACTACTACTCCCGTACACTCAGTCAATTAACGAGTCATTCGGGACTCATTGGTTGGGCCAGGGAATCAAATCTCAGCTCAGTTTAAGAGAAAGAAAATGCGGTGGTGTGGCGGTGATATGCGGGGAGAGTCGGGATTTTCAGAGATGTTCTGCTCTTGTTCTGCAATAACATGAGTAAAATAAACGTCCAAAAAGTATTATTATTATTATTGTGTGCTTTTCATTATTTCCATTTCCACCACTTCCACCACTACTATATACTTGGATCATCCCAAGACTCAAGACATCCCATTATATTAGATTACAACAGACGACGACACTCTCTCTCTTTCTCTCCGTAATTTATGAAAACGAAAGGGAAGATGGAAGGAAGTACATAGTACATGAGTAGACACGTAGAAAGGAGACGAGAGACAAACTCTGACTTTATTAATTCACTCCTCCCCGCGACAATTACATTATAATTGTGATGTCATTACTGGGAGAGTCATAATTGTAAAACTTTGTTTTAACTGTTAATGTGTGGAGGACAGGGAAATTGGGGTGGAATGGAAATGGGGAATTTTTCTGCCCATTAATAAAATGTCGAGTCTCCAAGGCACACAGGAGACGCGTCATGGAAGACATGGGTTCATTTGAAACATTCTCATAATTGCTCCGTGGCCAGGGCTATATAGGAAGGACTATATATGTGGTACATCTAGAGACTACAGACAGACACATTCACATTACATTTATTTGGCAAAAAGAACATTATCGTTCTCGTCGTGTAGAGTGTGAGAGTCCTTTGGTGTTTTCCGACTCACAATTCTAATTCATAAGTCAAGTCCCTCTCGCTCTCTGACAATATGACGCTTTCACTCTGTCCTATGGCATAACACGGGAACGGCTCTTCTTTTTCTGACGACGACGACAACTCCTTTCCCGGAGAATGAATGGATTTTGAATGGTAAGTGGGGAAAGTGTCATAAGAGAGAACATTTCCCCTCTCATTGTCAGTCCCTTCTCGTCATTTCGTATTCATGATGTGGCATTTTCAAATGATTGTAATGTCACAATCTGTGCTCAGACGCTTCATTTAAATGTGTCATCGATTCCATCCTTTAGTTCATATATATAGGTATATATAGTCAACATTTTCACACAAATAGTATACACAGCCTACCACACCACCGCCATGATACTATACATGCATGTGACACTTGAAAGTTGGAGGAGTTGTTTGAATTGGGACTTGGAACATGTTGACATTGCCATTGGTATTTGCTAATTCGCTTTGGGCTTGGCTTTAGCGTTTACTTCGCATAATTTATTCATTCTACACTGTCATGTGTATGGATATTTTCAAGTCAGAGCATTTCTCTTCACTTAAATGTAGGATTTTCTTTTTGCGAATTTATTTTTAAATTCCTCTGTGATATAACCCTCCTATAGAAAAAGGTAAGAAAAAACAAGTTTTTTTGAATATACTGCAGTTAAAATTTTTTTATAAATAAGCTGTTTCAACCCTCACTACTGAACATACTTATAATACACTGCACTGGAAAAATATTATTTTAGAAATGATGGAAACAGTAAAGTATTGATTTTGATTAATTCTAATTCCAGTTTAATATATTCATGACTACATCCTTGTTAAAGTCTTTTACCATTTTACAACTTACCTTTACTTACTTAAGGTTACATCCAATTCTGACTGAATTTTGACTATATCTATACTGGTATATACAAGCAAGCAAAAACAAAAGTTTATTTTGTAACAGAAGCACTGAATTACCTATAAATGCTCAGCTCACATCTACCTATAATTATACACTTTTTTTTGCATGGATGATCGACGCACCCATTAGTTTTGTACACCAATGTCTTAAAATAATTACTTGAAGATAGCTGACAGTTATAGTGTCTCTTTTAACTTTTCGGCATTTAAAAACACGGAAAATTATTAGCGAGTAACTACATACAAAAATATTTACTTACGAAAAATGCGGTATGAATTTTAAACTAGCGAGAGCACATAGAAAAGAAAAAAAGCTTTCGTTTTAAAATCGATCTTTTTCTCCTTATACACGTGAATTAAATTCTTGACTCTTGATCATGGCAATCCAAGTTTTCAGCCGTCCATTTACATTGTATAGGTGTTGTAGTTGAGCCCTATAGCCCTTCCAAATTGAAAGAACCACCAACTTCCATTAACATACAGATACAGATACAGATGCAGAAGGTTGGTGCGATGATGATGCTATGCAATATCTGTACTCTGCCCTACCTATATAGTGCCCAATGAGAAGAAAAGAAATATGACCCTGCTTTTAGATGCTAATAGTAAAATTAAAATGTTTTATCCAGAAGAAATCTTTGGGGAGGGAATTAAATGGCGTCAGCAGGTCATTAGATTTGAAGGAGAGGGGCAAGCGTGTGTACTAAAACTCACTCAAAACGGAGGAGTGAATTAATTGAAGGTAAAAATGGGAGAGAGGCTCTCTCGTACTGGTACTGGTGGAAAGATGCGAGCGAACGACTGCAGACTGCATATATCGAGTCATATAAACTAGTTTTTTTTTCTGTCTTCTATCAGGAGTGTTTGGTTTTGGTTTTGGTCTTTGGTCGTATGATCATTTCGCGTTTGCGATGATGAAAATGTTGATGGAAGGTGGAAGGGCTATGGATGGAGATTGAGAGAGAAGTAGTATCTACTATATACTATTATGAGAACATGAGAAGTAAGCTGTAATAAGTGAGTCTTTCCCTCTCTCCTGCCTTTTGCCTCGCGTTCTGTGTGTGGAACAACGTTCTCACCACCATACCAGTGTACGAGAGTCAGTTTGACTAAAGTGGCATGAAAATTGAATATTTGTCATTCAGATAAAAATGCACTCAGGATTATTTTGGATTGATTTACGGATTTATTACCCTATAAAAGTAGCGGTTTCAGTAGAGATTTTAGTGTTCTCAAGTTCCGCTTGAGGCACAGTCCGGCACTAAATCACTGAGCGTTATGACTCGCTCTTTCACGAAATTTGGGTGCAAATTGTTTCTCCTCCTACTTAAAACTTTCCTCCTTTATTTATTGTGCTTTAGGTCTGCGGATTTCGGGAGACTCCTACA
>JAQFZE010002732.1:0-13926 GCA_034695245.1 Dicyrtomina saundersi | reverse complement strand
TATTTACATGTTTTTGAAAAGTGTAAAATGTTCTATTTAAATGCTTTCAAGACATATTTCAATATTTTTGTAGATAGCACATATTGGTTTTAGCTAAAAGTGGAAATGGGTCATTTTGGTTCTTCACAGACGATACGCAAGTGCTCAGAGATTCTAACACGTCAAAGAGAAATAGCTTGCTGTTCCCAATTTTTTCAACCATTAACATTTTCCTAGGACTTGTCCAAGGGTTTCCATTTCCATGCATGTATGTAATACAAAGCCATTGTGTAAGCCAGAATAAATTAATTTTTTTCAGAGATCCTATACCTGGAAACATTTGTGCAGCATCACTGTGGCTGGGGCCTCACAGATTGAGACGTCATCCTTTGCTCACCAAGGGCAGTTCAGGTCACATGTAATTGCAGTTACGCCAACTGGTGCTACCATAGTAGATACTCAGCTCCAGTAGTTCACCGATGTTTTTATTGGAGCACATGTATTTTTAATGAGAATGAATACTAAAACAGTTTATTTTTTAAATTTGCACATTTGAATCTCCCGCTAATTCTTAAAGTTCAAATTAAGATCAGTGGTATTGATTGTGACCCATTGGTAATATTGGTATTCAACTTGTACATTATTCAAACGGTAATTCCCAGTAGAATGTAATTTTTTGTTGGTATTTAATTGGTAACTTTATGTTATTATGTACCTACAGCGAAGCTTACAAATAAATAAAAAAAAACTGATTTGTTCTTGTCAAAAAAAGCAGTGGTAACTAGTAAACACAAATTTTTTTATAGGTAGAATTTAATACGTTTTATTTTTCAAGCAATGTAAAATGAATTAAATTTAGATAACTTATTTAGATAAATTTAGATATGGCACAGCTCGTACCCATACATTTCGTACCCTTACCACTCGTACCATTACTACTCGTACCCTTGCCAATCATACTCTTACCACTCGTACCCATATTACTCGTGCCCTTACCACTCGTACCCTTACCACACGTACCTTCGGATCCAAGGCGTCCCCTGCCCTACAAAATAATTTGTTTTGATATAGTTCATTTAACTGCATAGTTTAAATTCGAAATGGGGCATTAACAACTTTGTCTCCTCGCTCAAGATATGTATTGCCCACAAATGCTCACACTAGAAAATATTTTTTGATCCGCCCCTGAGTCATGCATGATTCTTTTTGCGGTTGCTATAGTTACTGTTGCCTACTTTCACACACGCTTCGAATATATAATGAATGAGTTTGCTTCTTTAATTATAATTAGGTGTTAATTGTTTACTGATTTTGCTATCACTTCGACATACTAACTTGGGACTGAATGACTTTAAGAATCGTTTGGACTTGGGACAGAATGATTTTAGCCGTGCACTGGACTTGGGGCAGAATGAATCTTCACCGACGATATACAGTTACATAACTGCTTCAACAAGTTTAATGCAGATTTTAACGGATTTGCTGTTAGGTTTTTTTGTAACAACAGCGCTGTTACACGTGACTAACCGCCGATTTCCCAACTCTCAAATATTTTTTTGCTGGAAACCATGTTAAAGTTAACATCTAAACCTGTCGAAGCGCTCGCTGCCGCACAAGGTTGCTGTTGAAATCTTCTCTAAGCGAGGATACATAATTAAAGATATTAAAATGTAAAGAGACTGGTTAAGTATTTAAATCTTGTGTTCCAAAATTATCAGTATTCATTTTCTTCGCCAAGATTCTCAAATCATTACGTCATTACTATACTTACTACCTATCGCGTTACGTATTACTAGTAGTCGACTCATCGAGGTCTCATGTCTTGTAAAAAATAATATTATTCATCAGCCGGGAGGTATTTGTATCCTTTTACATATCTCGACCTTGGTTGTACACTATAAATTGCACTATTTGCATTCACAATTCGCACTAATAAACTAGTATTAAGTTGCAGTTTGCAGTAGTTGCACTACTTGCACTACCGATCCTTGCTCAACTGACTAGAGCAGTTGACAACTGCTGACAGACAAGTTTACAAGTTTACATTTCATCGGTGGCGCTACATTTAAACCACAATTTCTGAATTTTCCCAATTTCAATTTCAATATTTCAATCTCAACGTCTTTTCTCAAATCCTCTTCCTCCAAATTACTTCAATACATTTAATCCAACTTTTCCTTAACCCAACAGTCAACAGTTAACTATATTCAATAGTTTAATACCAGACTTGGTCACCTAGCTGCATTAACGGGTTGTTGGACTTAAACTTGGAGCTCAGTAAAAACCGAAAAGTCGAGCAGCTTCTCCAGCTATTTAAATTAAATCACAAGGTATTTACTATTTTCGTGCTTATAATTTGTACTTGTGACTTGTGACGACGTATGTGGTTATGTCAGAAAAATTAATTTCATTTGTTATCGTTACCGTTTTTCAAGATTTGTAACATGCATAAATGAGGCTTAAAATCCAATAAATATTATTTCACGAATTCACATACTTTTCAGCACACTTATTAAATAAAATTATTCTGTTCAGTAAATTTTTTGCAGTGTGTTTGACTACAAATGGAGATCCAGGACGAGGATAATTCAGACCAGGACCATAATCAACCGATTTCAAGTGGAAGTCTTGCTGACATAATGTGTGAAAATCAAAATGTAATAAATTACATAATTATTATATGTACTAAAATTATATTCGTCGTCTACGAATAGTTAAAAAATTAAACATTAATTTATTTATCCCTAAATGGTTTTGTTTCGGTTACATACAGGCGTTTCCATTTAATGGCATATTTAGTCCAGGAGGCTTTCTTTCAACAGTTATTTCTTCCACAAATGAGCCCACTCAAACTAGTGAGGGATTTACCAGCTTAACGTCACCCGTGGAAATCCAAAACACGGAAAATAGAAGCACTAATGGCAGCCTAAATATTTCAGAACCTCCTTCTGGTTCTGGTTCTGGGACACAACTAAGTGGAATTGAAACTGCATTATTTCATGGACATGACCACGTAATAAAAATTAAACTTATCGGTTAATTTTGTCAATAAATTATCTAATATTGTAAAAGTTCTTGTGATTGTAAATTTGGCTTTAAAAATAATTGCGTAATATATATAAGGTGAATAACACCGAATCGATTGTGTTGATGCTTTTGTTTGTATTTCAGATTCTTGAAGACATATTCAGTTCACTCAGCTTTGAGGACCTGTGCAATTGCCGGCTAGTATGTCATCGATACAAGTCATTTAGCACGCCATTTCTACAAAAACAGGCACGAATATATTTTCTCAATTTCAAGTTGGGTGGTGACGGGGCATCACTATCGGAACTTACGAGTCTCCTACAAATTCAAAACTACGACCTAAACGCCTTTCCTTCCACAACATTTGAGTTTGCAAAACAGCCACGTTTCCAACTTGAGCAAAATATCCTGCAAAATGACATGCTTAGTGATTTCCTTTGCGTATACGGTCCCTATATTAGAAATTTAAAACTATGTTTTAATTACGACCAAATCTCTCTGCATGAAATGCAAGTTTTTGAAAAAATACAAAACTTGCTGCTTCACCAAACACCCAACCTTCACACCCTGTGCATTCACCTGCCGTCAAGAGTCAAGTGGAAGCATTCCGACGCGAACCGAAATGAATACTCTGCCCTACGATTCACTGATCCCGAATACGAGGAAATTCGTGAAATCACATCACACTACAAAGTCCTAAACCACAATTTAAAAGTATTAGAATACTTCAATAATTCAGCAAAAGGTTTAGAGGGAATAATTCAAATTTGTCCGAATTTAGAGAAAATCGTTATGGGAGAGCGGAACCATGTGTACTATTACAAGCCATCTAATCGATTTCGATTCCTTAAGGAATTGAGCGTGGATCCATATAGCAGCATCGACATTCACGAGAAGACTGCCAGGGCGATTGAATGCTATGGAAACCAAAATACTGGACAAATTATGAAAGAAAAAAGATTGCAACTCGAAAAACTTTCCATTAGTCTCACGCGTGGTCTTCAGATGCATCGCTATGCAAATCCCGAATATGAAGCAAGGGTTGTTTTTATTCTTACACAAATTCTTGAAAGCAGTTCGAAGTCCCTCAAAGAGATCAAATGGAGCGGTGTTACTCACCTTAAGGGATTTACATGGCCTAAGAATGGAATGACTAATTTGCAAAGACTTGAACTGAATGGACCAAGAGACTTGCTGGGTCGAAGTTTTGTTCCTGCGGGATTTAGCTGGTCTAAATCATTTCCTAACTTGAGGCACCTTGCTATTATGATAAGTGATGGGGATAGTCGAAATAAGTGCGAGAATTTGGAGGAATTGTTAGCAAGTCTCAACTTTGACATCATGAACTGTGTTAAGACGGTCGAAATCCGAAAATACAATGGTCAGCCGATCCCTCTAGAACATGTAAAACCAATTTATGAATTATTCCCGAACGCTAACGTGACAGTAAAGCTAGGAAGGTAGGTGATTGTATTTTGGAGTAAATACGATACAATTGTGCTGGGACATTGAGGCATCTACTGAGCACTTATACAAGTGTACGATAATTGAAGGTGCTGATATAAAATGTTAACTAGCATAGTTATAGTTTATTTTAAAATTCCTAAAATAACTTGTAAGATTTCGTTATACATTCTGCACAGGTACCTCAAGTTAACAATCTCTAGAGCTTTATTAATAAATTTGTTATATAACATAGGTAGATAATTCATAACGCTTTTGGTTTCGCAATTATTGTACGGTCGCAACTGTAAGTTCAGTTGAAAGAAACGGATGTGGTGATAAGCTGAAAGTGGTTTAATCAGTTTCATATTTGTTGTGATGCATTCCTGATATATAGGAAACTCATAAATGCAATATTTCGAAAATGTATTTTTTATTGAATATTTAATAATTACTCTAATTAATTTGTGCAATAGTTAAGTAACGATGATAATTTTATTGAAACAATAAAAAATATATTTAAATGAAAGCATCATGACACTTAAACTTTACTTTAAGGTAAAATTGCAAATATAACGTTTTGCATACGTTTCGAAAACTTGAAATTTGTTGTTTTTTGCACTTTTTAAAAACATGCAAAAAGAACATTTTTCTCTTTCCAAAAAGACGCAAGTAAATGGAACATTTTTTCCCTATACCAAAACTTACATCTTTTTGTATTGTACGCTTGACGCTTCCATTTCATTTGCTGTTTTTTTTCTTAGATATTTACTTAGTTTATTTAAATTCTGGATTAAATTGAAAATGAGTCCAAAGTATTTGGCATCCCTTCTATAGTGCTCTTACCTCTTACCACTTGTACTCTGGATTCGCCCCTGATTTAATCATTTTGCATTTGGCTGGTGCTATCAGCTATACTGCTACTAACTTTTATAGCTGAATAATTTATGATATTTAAAATGTTAAGAAGTGGGTTGTGTGTGAAGTATTTTTTTTCCAATATTATTAGTGTTTATTCTTCACCAGGATTATCACATCTATAGCTAATCCTACATATGGCTAGTATGATTGACTGATCAAAGTGATCAACGTCTCATATCTTGTAAATTGTAATATTATTATTCATCAGCCGGCAGTAAATTTTATTCCATTATCTTAACCTTGGTTGCATTATTTGCATATTCGCACTAAATAGTTAGTTCTATTAGTCTGACAGATGACAGGCAGATACATATACATTATACATACCACGAAATGATTAGTTGACAACTGACTGCTGACAGCTGACGAGCTGACAGACAAGTGACAAGTTTACATTTCATAGTTGGCGCTACTTTTAAACCACAATTTCTGAATTTTCCTACATTTTCGATATTTTCAAGATCTTTTCTCAAACAATCCTCGTTCGACATTTCGACAGTCGACAGTCCTCCAAATATTACTTCAATACATTTAATCCTCCTTTTCCTTAACCCCACAGTAAACTATCTTTACCAACTTAACACTAAATTTGGCCATCTCCATTAACGGGTTGTAACTGGAGTTGGAACTGGGAGCTGAGTAACAACCGAAAAGTTGAGCAGCTACCTCAGCTATTTAAATTAAATTACAAGGTATTTACTATTTTCTTGCTTGTAGTAAGTTGTAACTAGTTGTGACAAATTTTAATATTGCACTAATGAATTTTAAAGGGTCAGTTTAAAATCTGATTGATTACCTAGGTATATATACTATACTATATATATGTATAAGTCTATGGTTATGTCCAATAAATTGCTACATATGAAAGATGGTAAATCTGAATGAATGAATGAATGTTGGTAAATATGTGTAATATTCAAGACTGAGGCTTAAAATCTATTAAATAATATTTCACGAATTGACATCCTTTTCAGCACACGTAATAAATGAAATTATTCTGTTCATTTTTTTAAAGTTTTTTTGACTACAAATGGAAGTCGACAGTAATTCAGACCAGGACCACAATAATCCGACTTCAAGTGAAAGTCTTGCTGACGCAAACAGTTCTTGTCAAAATGTAATTAATTGCATAAATACTGGTAAATTATGTTGATAGGTACAGAGTGATAACAGTTTTTCTCACAGATCTATAATTTTACTTCTATATACTTATCTACGAATATTGTAAAAACTTTAACTGTTTTGATTTTCTTCGACAATTTTCTTTAGTCATAAATAAGTCTTATTACTTCACGCAAAATGAGTTCTACGATTCGTAGTCTACGAGTAGCTAAAAAAATTAAACATTAATTTATTTAACCATACATCATTTTGTTTCGGTTTCGCATTACAGGTGTTTCCATTTACTGGCATATTTAGTCCAGGAGGCTTTCTTTCAACAGTTTCTTCTTCAACGAATGAGCTCACTCAAACTAGTGACGGATTTACCTGCCCCAGCTTAACGTCACCCGTGGAAATCGACTGCACGGAAAATAGAACCACTAATAATAGCCTAAATATTTCAAAAATGCCTACTGGTTCTGGTTCTGGGACGCTACTAAGTGGATTGGAAATTGCATTATTTCATGGACATGACCACGTAATAAAATTAAGACCTTTCAGTTGATCCTATCTTCCAACCTTAAATTACCAAATATTTAAAAAAAATATTTGGCATTTTATTTTTCTGTATTTAAGTAACTTAAACACAATAATTATTATGTAGCATAACAGAAGTGTTGTTGGTTTTTCAGATTCTCGAAGATATATTCAGTTTACTAGGTATTCAGGATTTGTGCAACTGCCGGCTAGTCTGCCATCGATACAAGTCATTTAGCACACCATTTCTACAACAACGGGCAAGAGTATATTTTCTAAATTTCCAGTTAAGTGGTGACGGTGCATCACTGAGGGAACTTACACGTCTCCTACAAATTCAAAATTACGACCAAAGTGCTTTTCCTTTCAGAATATTTGAATTTGCAAAACAGCCAGATTTCCAGCTTGAGCAAAATATTCTCCAAAATGAAATGCTCAATGATTTCCTTCACGTGTACGGCCCCAGCATTAGAAAGCTTTCCTTATTTTTTAATTTTTATCACGACCAAATCTGTCTCAAAGAAATGCAAGTTTTTGAAAAAATACAAAACTTGCTCCTTCATCAAACCCCGAACCTTACCACTTTGTGCATTCACATCCCGTCGAAAGTCGAGTGGAAACATTCGGATGCGAACCGAAATGAAGATTCCGCCCTGCGACTTACAGACCCTGAATACGAAGAAATTCGTGAACTCACATCCCACCACAAAGCATTAAACCACAACTTAAAAGTTTTAAAATACTACGATGGTGCCTCAGCAAAAATTTTGGAAGGAATAATTCAAATTTCACGAAATTTGGAGAAAATCATTTTGGAAGAACGGAACCATGTGTACTATTACAAGCCAGCTAATCGATTTCGATTCCTTAAGGAGTTGAGCGTGGATCCGTACAGCAGCATCGAAATTCACGAGAAAACTGCCTGGGCAATTGAGTGCTACGGAAACCAAATTCGGGGGCAAATTTTAAAGGAACAGAATTTGGAACTTGAAAAACTTTCTATCAGTCTCACGCGCGGTCTTCAGATGCATCGCTATGCTAATCCGCAATACGAAGCCAGGGTTGTTTTCATTCTTACACAAATTCTTGAAAGCAGTTCGGAGTCCCTTAAAGAGATCAAGTGGAGCGGCGTAACTTACCTAAAGGGATTTAAATGGCCTAAGAATGGAATGACTAATTTGCGAAGACTTGAACTAAATGGACCGAGAGACTTGCTGGATCGAAGTTTTGTTCCTGCTGGATTTAGCTGGTCTAAATCATTCCCTAACTTGAGGCACCTTGCTATTATGATAAGTGATGGGGATAGTCGAAATAAATGCGAGACTTTGGAGGAGTTTTTATTAAGTCTCAATTTTAACATTATGAACTGTGTTAAGACGGTCGAAATCCGAAAATACGATGGTCAGCCGATCCCTCTAGAACATGTGAAGCCAGTTTATGAATTATTCCCGAACGCTTACGTGACAGTCAAGCTAGGAAAGTAGGTGATATTATTAGTAACTATATGATATGTCATGTCATGTGCTTTAACTGTATTCATTATAGTAAATACTTAATTCAAGCTGTTTTGATGTTAGTATTAATATAACGTCGCATATAAGAGATATATATTTGTAAATTTCATTTAAAGAAACTGAGGTGACAAGCTGAAAGTAGTTTAATCATTGCGATACTTTTTTGTGATATATATTTAATAATAAATAATTATTCTCGGTAATTAATGTATGTGTAACACTTGTCAAACTTTCAGTTAAAAAAAAATAAAGGGAAATTGTACACTAATATTATTTGAAATTGCAAAGTGTGTGACAAGTTGAATGAAGCAAATAAGACATTTGAAATATAGTTAATATTGATTCTACAAAATTTATCGATGGCATTTTTATTGTAACAATAATTTTTATTTAAACAAACTTTTAAATAAGCGCATTATTACACTTAACCTTTAATTTTATGTAAGTGAAAATGCAAATGGAACGTTTTGCACATGTTTCAAAAACTTGAAAATTGATTGATTTGCCCTTTTCAAAATCATGCAAACAAACAAATTACTTTGCACTTTTCCAAAAGATGAAAATGGAACATTTTGCACTTTTCCAAAAGATGAAAATGGAACATTTTGCACTTTTCCAAAAGATGAAAATGGAAAATTTTGCACTTTTCCAAAAGATGAAAATGGAACATTTTGCACTTTTCCAAAAGATGAAAATGGAACATTTTGCACTTTTCCAATATATGTAAATGGAACATTTTGCACTTTTCAAAAAGATGTATAAATGGAACATTTTGCACTGTTCGAAAAGATGCAAATGGAACATTTTGCAATTTTCTGAAAGATGTAATAAATAGAACATTTTGCCTTAGTTAAACACTTGCAAAATTTTGATTTTACGCTTCCATTTCATTAGATGTATTTTTTTAAATATGGCATTAAATTCTAGCTAAATTCAAAATGGGTCTCTTTATTCTTGACTCACGATACATGTTTACAGTGCAGTGTTTACAGTTTACCAATTTAATTTGCCGCAAACTAAAACATTGCATTTGGCTTACTGTAATTTTTTTCATAGTATAAAAAAAAATGTTAACGGGAACAGAACCGCAACAGCAGCACCTCTAACTTCCTCCTGTGTTGCTTGTTGCTGAAGTAATACTCTTTTAGATTTATTTTTTTGAAATATGGCTTCATATTGGAAGTTATTCCACTACTAATCGTAAGTAGTATTATAAATACTATTTCCCAGATCGTGGATTTTTTCTTGATATTCTGACGTTACATTTTCACCGTTTGTGTATCAACATTATTTTTGTGTTTAAGATTCATATGAAGTTTTAAATGCTCCTTTCGAAAACAAACTTTGCTGCAATTGTCCACGGTGCACTTGTAGATACGCCGGGCTGCGGCTGGTCCGGTCCCGGTCCCTTCGCCTTCATAATTTAAATGAGTTCCCAGATGCGCTCTCAAGTAATGCTTTGTCTTGAACATTTTGGCGCAGCCCTCATGTGGACAGCCGAACGGTTTTGTCTCCGCATGAGACAACCGTTTGTGTTGACCGAGTCCTTTGGTGGTTTTGAATGTGGCGGAGCAGTTAATTTGAGGGCACTTGTAGGGTCGGAGGTCAGTGTGAACTGCGAGGTGATTTTTTAGTGTGGGTTGTGCTTTGAATGCAGCTCCGCAAATGTCACAGGCAAAGGGTCGGTCACTATTGTGGGCTAAAAGAAATGTATGCTGTTCATTAGTCAGTGATTTAGTGTTGGAGGACTTAGCACTGTCACAGTCACGGTTGAGGTTACCCCTTGTTTCATCTGGCACGACAGTAACTGAACCAACGCGGGTATTATTAATATAGGTTACTAATTGTACTTGCGGCAGATGCATAAAGTTTAAATCAAGATCCGCACCCACACCGGTATTCACATTGGAATGCAGATCGAAATTTTGACGAGGAATTTTAGATTCATTTAAATCAGCAGGAATTATTGGAGCTGGAAATTCAAAATCTACATCTCTATTAATAAACGGATCAGACTCCTCGACGTCCGCTTCTTCCTCAAAGTCTTCGATCCATTCTGCTTCAGTTTTAATTTCTATATCCGCTGGGTCATAGCAGGTGTCAGTTTCACTCTCATCGTTGGTACAATTATTATTTGTAGTTTCAATAAGCGTCGTTTCGGGTAAATGTTCTTCGTCGGGTTCAGGTTGAATTTCTTCTTTAAAACCTAACTTTGGTTCGGATGTGGATATGATTGAAACGGAGTCTTTTTTGGTCTTAGTAATTGAGTGATTTTGATTTTTGCAGGGTGATAATTTCGATGGAATGCTATCAAAGAAAGACAGAACACAAATTTTAATGGCCTTCGACAAATCGGACTTTATTTAAATAATAAAAGTTACAAATATAGAAAAAACCAAAGTCGCTTGATTTTATAAACACGTTATATAAAAACGAATATTTCGAACATTTCAAAAACATGTAAATGAAACATTTTACAATTTTCATAAACCTGTATAAATACAACGCTTTACGCTTTATGTATTTAGTGTTTAGAATATCATATTGTAATAATTGTTGAATGTTAAATTTAAATGTATTCGTCATAAGTTAACTAAAAGTAGCGATAAGTAACTGTATGTAAACGAAAATATTTAATTTAAGTAAAATACGCTTTATATCTAGAATCGTACACGCTTAAAGTGCCTTTAGCTAGATTGTTTCCTATAATTAATTACCTTTGATTAAGATTTTGAAAATGTATTGTATCTTCAAAGACGATGCATTTGATTTTTGCAATTTCCACCAAATGTTTATTTCTTTTATGATCGATGAACGTATCCAGGTTTTCAAATGCAGCTTTGCACGTCTTGCACAAATACCAGACGGGGATGGAATTAAAACACATTTTTAACGAATTACTTATTTGGTTTGGAATTAGAAATTGAAAAACAACTAAATAATTAAGAAGAATTCTGCAATGACGACCGATCCTTGATCGTCCCCGTCACCCACCATCCCACGGTGGGACAAGACCTCAATGGGAAGGAGTTACAGGCTGACAGTAACTTCAATTGTCAATGACAGCATAGGCAGTCAACGATCAACAATCCACAATATTTGACCACCGGACCGGAGGTGAATTTATTTCACTAGATTGCAAAAATGAAGCAGTCAACAGTCTGCATGTTGTAAGTTGTAACAGTTTATATAGTAACATTTTAAAATACGACACTTGGAGAAGTCACGGCATTTAAAAATCATGTAGCTAACCTGGATGTGTAGTAATTTCTTCAAACTTTATTTCATGAAACGTATGGTTACTATGGTTACGTATGGTAACAAAATTCAAAACTAACTAGTATGTAGTAAAGTCATAAGCAGTTAATTTACAAAAACCCAAAAAAGGAAAAAATTTCAATATTTCAATTTCAATTTATGAATAAGTAATAAGTTTCATTTTCGATTTAAATTACGCGCTACTCTTGAGTTGGATCTGGTGAGAATTCCTTCTTTTTCCTTGCAGAGCTCTGTGGCTTAAAAGCTTTTAAGTAAGTATGCTACAAGCAAAATTGCAAAATAAAGATATTTTTCAAAAATATTCGATTAATTATGTTTATTACTTCTATTCAACTGAAGGAATTTCAGCATTGAATTCAGTTACTAAGTTACTGGTATAATTACTTGAAGCTTTAGAATTTAATTTGAAAATAGTCCCGGTTTGAAGGAAGTCTTGTAAAACTTATATTTTTATTTAAAGAAACAAGTAAAAGAAACCTTCTAATGAATTACTTACTTAAACAGTAGATGACTCCTTTATTAGAAATTATATTATCCTGACTGGCAAGTAGTTAAGGAGGGATTTATTTTAATGCTGTTTTTAATTCTCGGTTTTAGGGTTATTATAATTTTGAAACTGATGTGCAGATGTGATTTCGTCTGTGAGGAACCAAAATGATACATATCCATTCTTAACTAAAACCAACGTCCACTATCTGAAAAAAATATTCAAATATTTCTACCTTGAAAGCGTGTGATTAGACCATTTTACACTTTTCAAAACCATACAAATGGAACATTTTACACTTTTCAAACACATATGGAATTGGAACATTTTGCACCTTTTCAAAAACATGCAAATGTAATATTTTGAACTTTTCAAAACCATACAAATAGAACACTTTGAATTTTTTAAAAACATGCAAATGGAACATTTTACATCTTTCAAAAACTCTAAATAAATTATTATTTTACGCATTTTTCTCATTTTGTTTTGATGACATAGTTCATTTTGAATGTAGCTTAAATTAGAAATGGGTCATTTTAGTTCTTCACCCAGACGATATGTATGTGTGATGTGATACTGTGATATACTGCCACTGGCCACTGGCGAGTTGCGAGTTGTTACTGCGTAAAAAAATTAAAAAATTGGTTTGCAGTTTGCATGTGAACTGGGCTGCAGGTTTAAATTTTGTAGACATCCGTGCGAAGAACCAACACGAAAAGAGATCATAACTGATAGTTTCTAACTGGCGGGTTTAAATAAACATAATTTAATCCTCTAATAATAATATTTGCTATTTCACATTTTCATAATTATTTTATTACCTTTTACAAAACATTAAAAATCCAATTAACCTACTGAGAGCTCAGCCATAATTTTTTAGCTATGCCATTAACCACGAAATAAATAAATCGACAAAGATATCCCGAATCCTGAGAATTATATCACATGGAATATACTTAATCCTTGAATTGAAAAAAAACTGAAAACTGACAAAATTGGATATGAAAATCAGAACAGATTAATAGTTATTATTAGTAGTGGCTTAACTATATTATGTTCAATCCGTGTAATGGCAGCCCCCCTTCCGTCCACCAGTAACTCCCCGTTAAACTTTTAATTAGTTAACTCCTGACCTTGAAATAACACATGACATTTGACATAATGGAAATAAGTTCAATCCTAGTGTTATTTTTCTGTAAATCCTGCAACAGATCCTTCAGGGGCGTTAATAAATTCCTCGTACATAAGCAAAAAACCCACAATTCAGAATTTCAAAATGCCAAGTGCATTGTTTTTGAGGAAAGAATCACTGACCCAGGTGAACCGTAAGTTAAATAGGATTGCTATTCTCCTACTTTTAAGTTTGTTTCGGTGCTTTATATTCCAACTATGAACTACGTTTGTCACTATTAACTAGTAATAACTAGCGATTTATATAGTTTGATTGTGCAAATAATTTTTTGAATAGTTTAAAGTTATTGATATTCCAGCATTATAATGCTTGTATGTAGCTACCTAGGTAGGTATATTTTCTTTTGAATTTCAAATTTGGTTTATTGTATAGTAGTAGAGTGCGTATGTGTGATCGGGTTCATTTTTTTTCAACTTTGAGAATCTGTAACTTTTTTTGTACTTCGT
>JAQFZE010002731.1:0-13926 GCA_034695245.1 Dicyrtomina saundersi | reverse complement strand
AAACTTGTTCTTATCCAAGTTATCTCTTGTAAGCCATCAAAAGCATTTTGCTGATTTTTAAAAGCTCCTGAAACTTTGTTAGTTAGATGTGAAGGACGTAACTCTGGTCAGTCATGAGCCAGAAAGCCTTGTTGAGCCTTGTTGAAAGTCTTAATGAAAAGTCAGTCACCAAAGACTACCGAATTAGATCTCTGACTTACACTGTCGACTCAACATCCCGACTATGTTACTCAATAACTCGCTTGTCAATATTGTTATATGTCCTCATCGTTCACAGTAAGAACTTCATACTGATGAATGATTGCCTTGTTTATATTTGATATTTTTATTAACAATATAGTTCAATACAATAATTTTAAGCTACCAAAGATTTTGTGATTTAGATTTCAGAGCCAGAAACTAGTAAGTTAAAATTAATCAAATACAGACAGTGCTTTTAAAATTAGCAGCGTGTAAAAAATATTCGTAGTAATTTTGTGAGATTCAGACAAGTAGCATGCAATTACAAAGATGGGATTACTACTTATGGGAGCCGTCTTTTAGATCAATGTTTACCTTTAGGCTTGAGTATGTTATTTTCGGTGTCTCGGGTGCTCTGCCCTTACGCGCTTTGCGTTTGAGGCTTGAGGTGTACCTTTTCGCTTTGTATATACCAAGTGACTTGGTTTAAAATCTTTTTCGCCTCGGTTTGGTCGAAGCGTATAATTAATAGATCTTTGTATCCATGGCGTGTTGTACTATGAAATCGAGGACGTTAATTTACGTTTTAAGTTGGTTATTTTTCAGGCGTATCAATAATTATGACGTGGTATTGGGTGATACATTTTCTTGCGCAAAAAAATTGTGGAAAATTCTTCATGGAATGAAGATAACATATTTTTTAATGAGATAATAATATGCTGATGATGACTTTTAATTTTTGGTTCCACAGACTTCAAAATGTCTGGAAGTGAAAATTCGAACTCCTCTTCGCCTCGATACTGTCCAACTCCACATCAGATGCCTGTCCCCACAGGGTCCCCGCATCAAATGCCTGTTCCAACTGGATCTCCGCATCAAATGCCTGTTCCAACTGGATCTCCGCATCAAATGCCCGTCCCAACTGGATCTCCGCATCAAATGCCTGTCCCAACTGGGTCCCCACCTCCCAATGCAATGATGCATCAAGTCATGCCAGGCCACGGCCACGGACACGGTCATCACATGCAGGCTCAACATTCTCAATCTATGGGATACTATGGATATCATAACACTGCCACACACCAGCAAAATTATTACACTCCCCAGTCGCCAAATACCAGCTATTATGGAATGCAGCATCCTCATCCGAGTCATAGTCCAGCACCTCAGTATGTCCAGCAGCAAGCTACCCAGTGGCAAACTCATGTGCACCAACAAGGGTATTATAATCACGGATATCCAGCTCAGAGTCAACAGAATTCCTATGCTCCGCAGCATAATTCTCATCATCAGCAAATACCTGTCACAGTCGCAGGAGGAAATGCAGCAACATATGAAATGGGTTTAACTCACAACCTAGCGCCGCCCTCTAACCATAGTATTGCTCAAAGTCATCAACACGTGGTCTCTAACTCAGAGAATAGCGGCCAACATGCACTTATGAATCTCTCCCGGTTCGTAACACAAAATCAGCAGCCGAATCCCAGTCACGGTACTTCGGGTACTTCGACAGCAACAGTGAATAACACACCAACTAATAGTAGTAGTATTAGCAATGTGAGCCTCAGTTCCAACTCAAACGGAAGTAGTTCAAGTCCTAGGCCAGAGCCTATTAGAAGTCCAGTTGTGTCAGTGTTTCCTCCGAATCAGGCTACGAGTGCTGTCCCTGTGCCCCTTCCTAGTGCAAGTACCACAAACGGAGGGCAGACAGGAATGATGCCTGTTCGATTGCAAGTAAATACTATTCACGTTTGTCAATCTTTTATGTCTTTCTTATAGAATTCATCGTGTCTTGTTACTAGCTATACAACTTTTGGAAATGCTTTGATGCAACATTTTTTATTTTAAAACTATTTCTTCACTTTTTTGAAGTGACAGCTTTTTAAGTAATCAGGAGCCAGTGGGAAGCAGATCTAATGAGAAATCAATTTTTGTATTGCAAAGAACATTAATGCTAGTCGGTAACAAGTCTTTGTTAAATAATTTTCAAATGTGTTCGTTAAATAATGTTCTAAAGAATTTTACAGGGTTGTAGAATTTCTAGTGCACGTAATTGCACTGTCAACAGCCAATTACTATTAATTAGCATTCTACTATAAAGTTGAAAGTGAAGAGAGATTCATTATTGGCTATTCAGTGAATTATTCCCATTCGTGTAAGAGTACACAGTAACAGTTATAGTGTAAATCCATATGTCGGGAGCCTAAGTAATGACATTTTATAGGTTAATGGAGTGGAGGAGCAATTAAAAATAAGTTTGTTTCTAATGTAAACACTGGTAATCTTATTAATTTCAGAATATGGCAAAAGGTGCTCGCACAAAGGCTAGCATGCGAAAAATGATGTTGGAGCAACAAAGTAGTGCCAACAGCTCTGTCGAAAATCATGACAGTGTATTAGAAGAGCCACCAAAGAAGCGAATGCGCCGGAAACCACGCTCAAAAGAGTCAGTGGATGACGTTACTGACAATGCAAGTCCTTTGTCGGAAGAACCTATTTCCAAGAAGCCTCGTAAACCAAGAACTCCAAAAGGCAAAGTTGAGGAAGTGAAAATAGCTGAACACGTAGAACCCTCCCCACCACCTTCCCCAGCTAAAAAGTCAACGGTGAAAAATCTACGCAGAAGTAACAGCAAATCGCCAGCACAGACGCCTGCTCCTTCATCAGTTGTTAAGCGTGTTTATTCTCC
This sequence comes from Dicyrtomina saundersi, assembly GCA_034695245.1. Classification (NCBI taxonomy): domain Eukaryota; kingdom Metazoa; phylum Arthropoda; class Collembola; order Symphypleona; family Dicyrtomidae; genus Dicyrtomina; species Dicyrtomina saundersi. The sequence goes on along the minus strand of JAQFZE010002731.1, from coordinate 11,057 downwards.
TGATGTGACGGAAATGGGAGAGAGAGGCAAGATTAATACTACTATGACACAAAAAAAGAAACGCGGCAGAAAACCTAAATCTCAAATGTCTGAAAACCCTGAGCCCAAGAGCTCCAACAATGTAGAAGAAGAAATCGCTCACGTGCTTCTAGATCTACAGACTGGCAAAAGTTCACCTGAAAAATCTAAAGAAGAAGCAAGTACCTCTACTTTAAATGAACGTGATTCTAGTATCATTATGGAGGACTCCGTTGTCAAAAAAAGGAAGAGAAAGTCTCCTGTCAAGCCTGTTGAAATCCATACTCCGCAGTTGGAATCAAAAGAGAAGGAACCGGCTTCAGGGAAACGAAGAAACAGAAAGGTGTCAAAATCTAAAAAAATTACAAAGGTAGAAAAATCAAAGACAACTCCGGTGAGAAGAAAGAATTCTCGAAAATCGTTAACCAGCATAACCGATGATTCCGGCACTTCAGGCAGTATTGTACAAGCAGTGACATCGCCTAAGAGAAAGAGAAGTAATAGGAATACACCGAAGTCTGAATCTTTTCCTAACAGTTCTGAGGCTAAGGACGAGTTGAATGCATTTCCTGCTGGAACGCATGAGTTAATGCTTAATAGTCTAAATGATTTTGGGGAGCAAGAATTTCCTGTAATTCATATCCCGGAAACAGCTTCTGAAAGCTCAATTGTAGTGAAGGCAAAAGTTGAAATTCCAAGACTCAGTGAAACTGCTTTAAAGCCCAAACCAGTTCCCGTTCCTAAGTCCAAATCAAAATCTGATTCACTTCTAAATTCCGAAACTGATTTAGATTTTAAGTCTCCAACGGACTCTTGTTCCAAGTCTACGTCGGATTCTTCTTTGAAGTTCAAATCTGACGATACTGCGTTGCTAAAATCAGACAGTGAATCTAATCTCAAGTCGGAAAATTGCTTAAACTCAATGCAAGACCTTTTCGTCAAGCCTGCTCCTGAAATCTCTAAACCTGTCAGTGAACTTAAAATGGTGACAGACTCCATTCCTGAACACAGCGTGAATGAATTAATTACTGACACGAACATCGAAACCCCTATGCAACCTACAGAAAAACATCTACAGAAGCCCACCTTCAAAGCTGAATCTCCTTCCGTCACAAAAGCACAGTCAATGCCTAAACAAAAAGTTGAAAGTCCTCCAAAGCCAAAAGAAGGAGTTTCTAGAACAAAATCAGAAGTTCTTTCAAAGCCCAAAGAAGGAATCTCGCCTAAAATAAAATCAGAGCCTCCTACAAAGCTCAAGGAAGGAAATTCTCGTAAAACAAAGTCAGAGCCACTTTCGAAGCTCAAGGAAGGGAATTCTCCTAAAACAAAATCAGAGCCACTTTCGAAGTTCAAGGAAGGGAATTCTCCTAAAACAAAATCAGAGCCACTTTCGAAGCCCAAGGAAGGGAATTCTCCTAAAACAAAATCAGAACCTCTTTCGAAGCCCAAGGAAGGGAATTCTCCTAAAACAAAATCAGAACCTCTTTCGAAGCCCAAGGAAGGAAATTCTCCTAAAACAAAATCAGAACCTCCTTCAAAGCTTAAGGAAGGGCCTTCTTCTAAAACAAAATCAGTAGCTACTTCAAAGCCCAAAGACGAGCCATCTCCTAAGTTAAAATCAGAAGCTCCTTCAAATCCCAAAGAAGAGCCTTCTCCTAAATTAAAATCAGAAGCTCCTTCCAAACTCAAAGAAGGGCCTTCAAAATCAAAATCAGAAGCTCAAAAGCCCAAAGAAAAATCTTCTCTCAAATCAAAAGCAGACACTCCTTCACAGCTCAAAATCGAAACACCAATTAAATCAAAGACGGATACTGCTGTCGAATCACCGAAAGATAATGTAGCTCCCAAAACTAAATTTCGACGCTTATCCAAAGAGAAGGCTGTGAATAATGCTAAAATTGGGAGCCCTATCAAGCCAAAGATGGAAACACCTAGAGCTAAAAAAGAGCGAAAGAAGTCTGAAAAAAAGAAGGGTCCTCTGGAGAAATCTGTGAAGCCCAATACATCGAAGGTGGCCAGGAAATATGAAGACGGTGTGGAGACGTATGACAATGCTGATGATACTAAAGTTGCTGGCGCGGTACAAAAAACTGTCGTGGAAAGTACTCTTGATTTCCCAGTGTTATCTATTCCGGACGATTTGTCGCCCGCGACAGCCACAGTTTCCATTTCAACCCCACAGGTGCAGGATACTAAGGTTCCTTTAGCAAAGCCAAAAAGATCTTACAAATCAAAGAAAAATACTGAAACGAAACCAGCAGTGACGTCTTCTAAGAAAACTGGAAGAGCAAGTAAACGACAGGAGTTAGACACGTCTAAAGAATCCATTGTAAGCTTGGAGCCTACGATTATATTGGACAGTGTAGAAGTTCAAGACTTCCCCGTGATGTCTATCGCTGAAAATGATTCTACGATTACAATAACGGCTGCAACTGTAATTAATTCTGCTTTGCCGGAGACGAAGGCCAAGAAAACGCGTAGAAGTTCTCCCAAAGTTTCAAGATCTCCGAGGCAGAAAATAGATGTCACGGAAGACGTAAACAATCAGTTGAGTGGTGGCATTGTCACTAAAAAGTCTAGGTCACGTAAGAAGCTCTCATCGACTGACAGTCCTGGTGTAAGTCCGAAAGAAGTAAAAAATACACTTCCTTTAGATTTAGAAGAGCCAGAGATGTCCGTGTCAGACAAAACACCTTTGAAAATTACACCTAGTACTGAAATTGAAGATATTTCTGTTTCTAAGAAAACAACTCCAAAAAAAGGTAGTCCTAGTTTGAAATCCTCCAAACCTACATTGACCTTGAAAAAACCACCAAAATTAAAAAAATCGCGATTAAGTAACTCATCGGAAACGTCAGCTCTGTTACAAGACAATGTGAACATCACGCTTAAATCTGATAGTGAAGCTTCTACAGTGGTGCAGTCTTCACGTCGTCGTCTTTCCCGTAGTCCGTCGATAACCATAGTTGAACCAGAACCATCTCAGCGCGTATCTAAAAAGAGAGAAAGAAGCGTTGATATTACTCAGGTGGCGTCATCATCTCCCAAAAAGCGAAAAAATTCAAAAACTTTGAGTAGAAACGCCGTTGATGACATCATCGAATCTGTGGCAAAGGTCCCACATGAAATAAACGTTTCAAAAATAACTTCATCTCACCCTACCAAAAAGAGGGTATCGACGGCTGACAGAGCTAGATTAGACGTAAAAGAAAATGACACCATTGTTAGTGTATCAAAAGCCTTTGATAAACCTCTGCCTCCTTTAGAATTTTTTTATCAGTTCGAATATTCGCAGCGCAATAACTATCCACCCTCTTTGCCATCTCCCGCGAAGCGGAAACATGCAATTTTAGAGGCTAGAAAGCACGACATAATGAACGAACTATCGCTTTTGAATGACTTAGAAGCATTGGAACCAGAGACGCTCGTTAATTCGCCAAAAAGTGAGACATTGCCAGACATAGAAATATTGGAACCAGAACCTGCCCAGAATCCGACAACTTCTACGTCTTTGTTAGAGGAAAACAGAGAACCTAAATCGGTGGAGAAAGCTTCAACTTCGAAGCCCTTCATTGATTTTATACCTGCTTTAGCAAAGCCTCTAAAAAAACCTTCTGTATTTGTGAAGTCCATGCCACTAGCTTCTGCCAATACACAATCGAAAGCTGAGGTTAAATTGAATAATTTAGAAATCTGTGTCATGGAGAAGACTCAAGATAAGAAAAAGAATAAAACTGATAATAAAGCCACTCAAGAAAATAAGGGAAAACACGAGAAGCGTACAAGTCATGTAGGCCCTAGTCTTCGAGTTAAAGGAGGAGTGGTGAAATTTTATCGCGGCAGCGATGAAGAAGATGTGGACGTTCCTGTGAGCAAATTACGCGCTGTAAGTTACTATTACAACTGATTTATTGAAATCTTTTCATTTCTACTTCCACCTTCACTTACCTTCACTTACCTTCACTTTTAAGTTAGCTTATTAATCCGCTTTGTCTTTGTACGACTAAAGGAAAGGACAACGGAGACTTATGACAGTAATGTACCTTGGATTTGCTCGTTTTGTCGCCTTGGACCACATTCGCAGAGACTAGGAGATTTGTTTGGTCCATACTACATAAACACAACTGAGGATTTGTTAGAAGATATCACGCCGGGAGGGTCATCAAACGTAAAAACTATAAGCAAGCACGGGGCCCAGCCGGTACAAAAAAAGGAAACGTGGATGCATCAAGGTATTAATTTTATTTAATTTATCTGCCATGTTTAATTATGTGTGCACATTTTTGTCCCTGTCACTCCGGGTTTTTTATTCTTCAAGTACATTATTCTCGTTTTTGTGTCTTAGATTGTGCTCTATGGGCTGGTGGAGTGGTTTTAGTCGGTACCTCTATTCGGGGGTTAGATAAAGCTGTGTACGATTCGAACTCTATTTCGTGTACTATTTGCAAAGAGAAAGGGGCAATGATTGGGTGCCTTTGGCGAGGTTGCGATCGAGCAGCTCACTTCCCGTGTGCTCAAAGGTCAAATTGGAATTTAGATGAAGACACTTTCCACTCATATTGCGAAATACATTCTAAATTTTAACTCTGAAAACCCCGATATTGGGTTAATTTCATGGTCTAACACTTTAACCTATATACTGTATTTAAGTTTCTTCCTGTATTTTCTACTATCTCCGTCCTTGTACATCATTTTCATAATTTTATTATCAACGCGTTTCTTCCTGTTACGATTTTCAACCATCTGTTACGATTAATTTTGGATTTAATATTATTTTAATCCAATATTCTGGTAAGATAAACTTTATATTATGAAGTCACAGTCGTTGCACATTTGGAATATGAATATTGAAAATAATATCTTTTATTTCTGACTATACTTATATTTGCGGATGTTTAATTTTATGATGATTGTAAGCAGTCCAACATTAGTTCATTCACAGTTGTTTCTTCAACCAAATCTTAAAATGTTTTTGATATGTTCACCTTGTATTGATAATCTTGTAATTAAAATTCCAATCAGTTTTTAAATTGATGTAAGTTGAGTGATTTAACCACATCAATATTTTCTCCCAACGAATGACAGTAGCACACTGTGAGTAGTAATGCGTTTAAGTGTGAATCGGATTAATGTGTATTTAGCCTTGTGAAGTTAAAAAAGTATAATTGTATGTGTATGTACGTTACTGTAATTGTAAACTTCTTTTATTAGACCTTATTATGGATCATAAAATACCTAGATACGTTCTCAAGTCACACGATAGAATTGCTTTCATTGTTTCAAGACAATATTAAATTGTGACAGAATAATCGAATTCCGTTTAACTCAGTTTGGAATTCAAAACTTGCAATGACTAATTCGTGTTAGTTTATTTTTACGGTTAGTTACCTGTTATCTGTATATAATTATAAATAGATATAACGTTAATGTTAGTAGTACTGCAGTGAAATGTTGAATTTAAACTGATGTGTGCTATTTGCGAATGGTCAATTCTCGTTTATTAACTACCTGTTGTAGTGCTATACTAGCTTATTGTAATTTGTAATATATTTTCATGAGTAACAACTATTCTAGTTTCTAAAGTTATTATTAAATAAAATGCACTACCTTATGCAGACAAATTCAGATTTTTGGATGGATCCCAAATATTTTGCTCTAAATGAAACTTTAAAGTAATGTACTACTGCAGTAGTAGTTCATATATTGATAGATTAACCACTCTTAATACATTAACATTTAATGAATTTGTTAGTATAATTAGTTCTTCAATATTATTGTACCAATGACAGGAGGTATGCTTTAACTAAGAGCATACAGCCTTCCACTCTTATACAAAGAGGATTTTTGTAAGAAGTTGGAAGTAATAATGTATTCCTTATTTTGTCATAAATAAATTTACTACAACCGTAAAAAGTAGCAACTTTGTTGTGCACCTGTTGATATGTTGTTTCAGGATTTTATTAACTTTCGTGAACGTACATTTTAATCTTAGACCCATAATATTCCGTGTCTGCAGTATAAGTGCGTTTGTATTAATGATGGCACGTAATACTACTTGAAGGTTATTGACACAGAATTTGCCCATGTTAGCAATATTTACTGGAGTCATACTCATACCATCAGACCATTATTTTTCGCTCGCAGAAATATCGTGGACTCTTTCAGTCTTTCCCCCAAGATGTAATTCCTTCTCCGGCATCACAATTCTGTATAACTGGCATCCAGTAACTGAAACATGAATTCAAACCGTACAATCATAACTGGAAAAGGCAAGCTCATTGTTCAGTGCAAACTAAACTAAGCAGTCATTGTAGCTCGGATTCAAGTCAAGAGTCTCATTTCTACCCATGTACACAACTTAAAATGATGCTTAGATGCCGATTTCAGCGAGTGATACACCATTTCAGAGCTCGTAAATATTTCTTTAAAAATTAAATTGTGTTTTTAAAGGGGGTTTTGAAAAAACTACGGTTTTTTAATTATTCAAAAACAAAATCTATATATTAGAGTCCGCTATTTTTAATAAGATTTTACTGTTAACTATTACCGCTTGAATTTTGAATGATATGTCACTTATTTGGCGGGAAATTCTAAAAGGACAATTTTCAACACATAATTTTAATTTGGCAAAAAACTCAGACCTCACTATCTTCGATTACACTCACGTTGCGGCTAACCTTGTTATTACGGCTGCCTTGCGAAGCAAAAGAAAATTGTTTTATCGATATAGTTTACCAGAAAGATATAATTACTTAGGTAAATATTCGACAAATAAACACTTATTTTGTAAGTTACAAGTTTGAAAAAATCATTCAAACACTGATTAGCTTCCATATTTATGAAATCTCTCTTGTAAATGAATTGTTGAAAAATACACAACACTGTTCTATTCAGTACAAAACTGACTGAATTATTTGTAACAACAAATTTTATTGATTACTAAACTTTATTATTCACATCCACTTAATTCAGATAGTTCTAGCTGTTCTGGCTTTCTTTAAGAAAAGAGATTTGGGCTGATGCAAATGCATTTACTAAGTTGTCACACGAAAAAACTTCAGTGTTACTTTAGCAAATAGAAGCATAACATTTAGTAAAATTGGTGAGTACACATTGTTAGTCAAAAGTGTACATGAAGTATATACGATAGAATCTACAGAGAAATAATAAAAAAAAATATTCAGATCACTGCCTCATATCTACTAAATGATTCCAGGAAAATAAGTTAGTAAGTCAATCTGGCTAACCTATCTGATGTCAGAGTTCATACTATTTGTAACATATCATAGATACATAGTACATTGTATAATTACAACCAAATTATGTAAATAGGTAGACACAAATTGTAATATGTATACTACTGAAGATGAAAGATGGTTACTATTATTTCATTTATGATATAATTATAATTAAACATTACAATCATTACATATTCTATATACTCACCAGTACAGTGGGCTTAATCAGTGCTTAGAAGGTTACTTAGAGCAGTTATAGAATGGATTAACTTCCATGTTAATATAATAACATTGTATGGCTTAGGAGTTACAAGGAGTTATAAATATAAAGGTTCAACAAGGATCACCATGCAAATTAAATCATAAGTTACAAATCAAAAATAATTGTTAATATCCATTGAGATTGCTAAATGCATAAATCTTGACTAATGAACAGATACCGGTAATTTTCATTGATCCATCATATAAAGACACTTTTCAATTTCACATGGATATCGTCATTTTATATACAGACCACTTTCCTCCATTTTGACAAAAATTGTACTATGTTTTAAACTAGTTTTATACGAGATTCCGACTAAAGGTTACGAATTCTAATTAACATTAAAAAAACACAAATCAGATCATATACAGGAAAATAAGTCTTCATATCCATTGTAGCAATATTATCACTTAATTGTTTACAGAGAGGTGATCAGACCGCTCACACATTGTTGGAATGTTTTGTGGCGAGTGTAATTACTGCACAAAAAGTAATTTGCTCGTGATATTTTTATAATGTGTAGCAAAACATTGTAAGGCACACGAATAGGCTTCGATCGCTAGATTTAAATTCGCATTTGCTCCTTTCATTCACATGTGAACACTAATTCTCTTTCCGTTTTTTTAAATACAGATCTTTGGACTATTATTTAAATGCGAAGAATTTAATCTGAACAAATTGAAAACACTACAAAGTTACCCTATTTAATGCTCATTGAAGTTCAAAAGCAAAAAACTGATCACCTCTTGCCTCTTATAACGAAGCTAGAATAAATTATGTTATGTACAGTCAGTACCAGTACAGTCAATACGTCTGCCCAATGCAAAACAGCTTGCATCGTTGCACCAGTAAAATACAAAAGCAAAACATTATTATGCGTGTCCTAAAGACTTTTGTACATTCCAAAATGTACGAAGCTCTTGAGGATCGTGGTAACCGTGAGAGGTTATGACATATTCGTAATCCTTTTCATACGGGTCTTTGATTGGGGCTGGCCAAAAACGGAAATAATTGTTGTGATACGGCTCGATTCCCATTTTCTTCGCACACAGCGCAACGAAGATGTCGTCAAATCGAAAGTGTTTAGTAAAGTAGGAAGCGTAGTAAATATCCAAAAATGCAGCCTTCGACATTATAATTGCCCCAGCAGGTACATATGGAGGAAAATAATTGAACGGGTACTCTGATAGTGGCAAAAACCATTTTGTTCCTGTGAAAGAGAAACATAAGTTCTAAAATAATCATCATGTTAAATATTTCTCTTAATGCAAACTAGTGTAGTACTGTCGGAATTTAAAAAAAAACTGTTTTAAAACTTTACTTTCCCTAGTCATATATATCAAGCTCAGTAAAATATAGCACTATGAGGAAGTACATTGCACCTTACCAACTTTATGACGATGAGGGGGAACAAAAAATACGTATCCCGCATACAATTTTGCATTTTTGTCTAGGTCGATGTCAAAATCAAATGGGGAATTTTTGGTCTTATCGACGGCTCGGTATGATTCAACATTTAGTTTTTTGGAGTCCTTAACCGCAATTGTGTCGACATGAAGAATATTATTTGAAATTAAAGAATTAGTATTGTTATCTTGTGCATGACTAAATTCTTTCTTTGATGGTAATCGAGGATGATAGTTTTTCTTCTGCTGCTCCCAGTACTCTGGATACTGTGTTGGATAACGTACGAATTTCAGTAAATTTTTAATCGAAACGTACATATCGTCGTCAACGAAAAATATAAAACGAAAATTAGAACAGAATTCAGCAGCCCAACGCATTCCCATCATTGTCTTCATTGTGTTATTGTAATACGAGTCCGTAAAATTAGCTCGAACTATATCACCGTATTTATGAATTTCTAGTTGAATTTTAGATTCCATCGTCATTCCATCCCCCTGAAGAGTAGCTGCCTCCATTTCTGGTCCGCTAAGCTGGCCCAATAGGAACACAGCTTTGATTGGAACATCAGAAAATCTTCGAGGGTAACCCCAAGTTGCTCTAATAGCTTCTCGATTTTCAAAATTACCAGGGGCAGATTTAATCAGAATGAGTAAACGCAAGGGAACATCACAACCGTTTTCAGCAGTATTGGAATATTTCAAACTTGAGTAATTTGAGTTAATAGGATCATATGCTACTGGCTCTCCTTGACTGCAATCAACATAAAGTAGACGTAAGGTACTTTTTCTAATATACTAGAATATATTTTATTAATACAAAACATTAAGGATTTTAATTTTTAGCAATAGTTAACGCCATCCACATCGGTAAAAAATGTCAAAATGTTGCAATAGACAGGCCAAATCAAATAAATGTAATAAATTATGAAGGACTTCACTTGGATACATACCGAAATCTTTCCACAACCGATGGAAAATTATCAACGTCAAGGGGATAAGAAAACTCAGTATAGTAGTCTCGTTCCAAAGGGTGACGAAAAACTCCAGATATGTCGATAACGATATAGAGAAAGAAAATCACAAACAGATACAAAGATACGGTTTTCAAACCGTATCTGGGCATTTTTGAACTTAGGTAACGGCGGTATTTACGTTTAATTTGAAAAAAATAAGATTCATGTTTACTAACATCCAACACTGGCAAAACCATTAATTTCCGATTCCCGGTGGAAGCCCTAAAAAATTATGGTTTCATCGATGTTTTGTGCGAGCTAAACCACGGTCACTATCCGAAGTTCAAGAATTTCAACAGTGGCTGCTTTTGGTGCTGACTGTTAACGGTTACACCCCGTTAATTGTAACACTTTGTTTTAATTTATGCAAAGTTTGAACTCGCCAGAGTCTGACAGGCCTAGCCTTTGGCCGTCAACCATATAGAAGTGAAGTACACTCAAGATTGTGTATAACTACAAGAAAACAGGATGACCACACGCACAAATTCAACATTCGGATTCGGATGAAAGATTAGCAATAGGCATGTATATTGCTTGGAAGTACGATCATAATCATGTCACGACTTTTAATTTGAAACTTCAGAAAAATTAATGTTGATGATTTTTATTTCAATTCACACGAGCATAGAAGTTGAATTAATCAATAAAGTAAAGTCACAAAACAAATTAGCCGATTTCCAGATTTCCATACAGTTCTACAAATGAATCCAACACGAGAGAACACGACCAACAAAAAGAAACAACCGAATCCGATAAATATTTTCAGAATAGGTGATAGAAGCGGTCACAGGCATGGCATTTATGGCAAGCAGGGAATAATTCCGACTCGGAAGGAGATCCCAATTATTCCAATAGTGATACTAAACGAATACACACACACACGTTGAATCACGAGTTATTTATTAATGCCTGTCCTTGCAGCCTCCAGCACAGCACATCAGCAGGCATACAGATAATCTTCCGATTCAAACAATAGAATAATAGAATTTAGTAAATTATATTATTATAATTAATTAAATATTAATAAATAAAATAGCAATTTCAGCAAAGTAGTATTTCAAATTTCGCGCTCATGTGTGTCAAAATTATAGCAAGGATTATACAAGTACTTTTTAAAAAT
>JAQFZE010002730.1:0-13927 GCA_034695245.1 Dicyrtomina saundersi | reverse complement strand
TACTACAGTATCGTACATACTCCGTCAGACATTTGGATTTGGAAATAAGACTCCAGTTACAATGAAATGTAAAAAATAATCATCCATTACAATAGCAATACATCAGTATATATAGGAACTTGGAGAGCTCGCACAATCTACGTAGGAAGGTACATAATTCCTTATTCATTCCCTATAAATTACAAAGCATACATTTATTTTTATTTGAACTCTCACACTATATATATATATATTTAAGGAATAACTTGGATATGTATTCTGAGAGACCTCACTTTCACACAGTTTCTATTTCTTTTCATCAAGTGTGCAAAAAAAATGGAAGAGAAAAGTCTGCACTCGCTGCTCTTAGCTCGCCGTCTTACTTACTTTACTTACACTTACATTTTGCACACTTGGAGTCTCACTGCTCTCTGGCTATATGGCCTGGGTCTCTGGTTCTCTAGTTCCGGATGAAAGCAAACTTCCCTTTAAATTAAAAGTTGTATGAAGAAAATCGATGAATTCAAGCAGAGAATCTCATCGCCACATTTCCTCGTACCTAATCCTAATTCCGCTCCCATAAAGCTCTAATCTGCCCCTAGCGTCAACGCCAACGCTAACTAGCAACACACTTTTTCAACGACTTGAAACAAAACGTAGGTAGGTACTTGTATAATACTCAAATGGGATCAAGAGAGAGAAAGACTGACTCTGAGTGAGTGAGACGATGTGAAAAACTTACTAAAACTCAAACTTACTCGTATGTATGCATGGAGAAGAGAGAGAGATGTGATTAATTATTGCCTTATAGAATAGAACGTATAGTAAGTAACTACCTACCTACCTATGTGCACTAATTAACACACTATGAATGAGTAGTTGGTCTTCCACTGTACGACTTCCACCCTGCATGTGTAAAATGTAAAGTAAAGTAACTCACTACAGAGAGACTACAGAGAGTAACTACTACTACTACTCTGTAAGTTAGTTTCCAGTTTTCCAGTGAAATTATTAAGTTTGTCTCAAGTATTTTTCCAAGTAGACGACTCTTTCTCTCTCTCTGTCTGTCTGTCTGACTGACGAAGAGCGAAAACGAGAGAGGAAAATGTGGCTGCGGATGGATGCTTTTAGTTTAGTGGGCCCTACAGACAAAGTGTATGTACAGAGAGAAAGAGAAAAGAGCGTGGATTTAGAGATGGTCCAGGAGTATAGACACTATACTTATATATGCATAATAAAAATGAATCAAAATACTTACAAGAAAGGACTCAGGCGAAGTGAAAGTGACTGTCCCTCCAGACATGGTTCTCTGTAATGTAGCAAAAAGAATAAGAAGAAGGGAGAGAAAAAAAATTGAAGTAAAAGGATAACAGGATCAGATCATGATGGAGAACAACCGCTTTTGTCAACATTTACATAAGGGAGAGCGATGAAAAGAGAGACAAGAGTGGAATGGAAGAAAGTAGGCATGTATCTAGTACTGTATACTGTAAAGTGTCCACTGTACTTAATATCTGTGGAAAGTGGAAAGTAGAAAGTAGAAATAGGTAGGTATAGTATGTAGGATAGAAAGCTGTCCCATTTCCATTCCATATACAGACTCATCCCCCATCCGCACTACAAAACTACCACTGAACTCCTCTATGCTCTCCTGACTCGTCGTCGTCGTCGTCGTCGTCTTTCGGGATATACATAGGTATGCAAATTTTGAAAAACGTATTTGCTACATTACATAAAGCCTCCTTGTTCTCTCCTCCACTCCAAAAAACCCAAGAGTTTCTGGTTGTTGGGATTTGTTGGAATTGGACTAGTCAGGCCAGGCTAGGTCTTTACGTTTACGTAATTAGATTAAAAATTACTGGGACTCTCATGTTGTTACTTTCTCCTGTTGTTGAGAGAGAGAGAGACAGGAAAGCAAATCCAAAGATTTCCATTCCCGCAGTCTCCCTATAGTACAGTATAAAAGCTATAACATATTATTGCGATGGGGAAGACAGACGAGGCAACAGAACAAATGGGGCCATCTCCATGTCATGTAGCCGTTGACAAAAGAGGCATGTAAAAGGCATTACTCAGAGCTGAATTCAATCTCAATGGTATATAGGTAATGATATATAGATATAGCCGAGCACTAAACAGGTAGGTAGGCGTGTGATACATTTTCCATGTATTGTTAATAGTATAAGAGTTAGGTAGGTAATGTAATCTTCCTAATTATAGAGTGTGTCTAGGTACATATGTTATTACATAAGTATATACCTACGCACACACACACAAAATACAAATTATTTTACATTCAACACCACACACACAATTACACACAATTGCACTTACCAAGTATGTGTCTGACGTGAGATGTGTGAGCGGATCTCCTGTTTGGGTCAAATCATGACACTGGAATTGTAATCGACCACTAACACTAACTAAACGATTTCCAGCCCGAGCCAATTCCAAGAGGCTCAGTCGTATCGTGTCAGCTCTGTACTCAACCTGCATATAGGTGGATATAGTATAGTGTAAGTAGTCCAGACAGATCCAGGGGAGGCAAGGAGAGACAGAGAAAAAAAAACCAACATTACATACATACATCTCTGTACCTACTATGTACGTACATAAAACCACATGTGCCTCACAAAATACAACATACAATCTACAAGTGCTTATCTGTGTATACATAATATCAATAATAATAACAAGAGTACATAAAATGTTATTGACTTTTTCCATTCTATTGTTAGAGAGGAAATCGCACTCGTAATCGTAGTCGTGCCCTCCCGTAAGAATGAAGACAGAGCAGAGCTTTATATATTATACGCCTTACTTTCTCTCTCCTTCATGTCCACAATACAATCTCGGCCTTGGGTAAATAAAACTACAGTGTGTTTTAGTTGAGCGAGAGTAAAATGAGTGGGTTGTACGGTACCGGTACTGGTACTGGTACCGGTAACGGTAAAGGGAACGGGACCGAGTCCGGGCCCGCGTCCGGCTCCGCGCTATATCTTTAAGTTCATTCTTCATACTTGATACATGACAGGGTGACTAACACATCTACGCTGTGCTATAGCCACAAACCGTACCGTACCCTTGCCGTTGACCGTATCCGTACAGAAAATAAAATGAAACTAGTAAGAATAATCATAATCTGTGATATTATCAAAACTACTCTGACGTAGACGTAGAACTACTAATAGTTAAGTCAAGTGGACTCCGATTACTAGAATGAATAAAGTTTATAATATTATAGTATAGTAGTAGCACTATACTCACAGATAAGCTGGAGAGAGAATCTTTTACGCTATTTGTAGATTGAAAATGAACTTTACATGTCCTCCATCATATAGGTTCATACTGAGCTAAAACTGTACAGTTAAATATAATGGTAGAGGAATAAACATATCAATGCATATAGCTTAGTTAACATGATATAGGGCTCTCTCTTGGTTTCGGTTTCTGCTTCAGTTTTGGTTTCCGTCTCGGTAATTAAGTATTTATTTTGAATACCCTCTTCCCTGTGTTCACAACCTTCCACACTTTCACACGTTCTATGCGACTTCTAAATGGGGAAGTATACATGTACTTTCAAGTAATATGTTATCAACTTACATTTTTGAAGTCGTCCTGGAGTTCAAGTTACACGTTTCAAGTGACGTCTTGACGTCACACACACACACATACACAATGAAATATTATTTAATATAATAAAATCCGAGGTTCAATAAAAAGAGTCACGAAGTCATGTGCACCAAAATCTTAGATCTAAAATTTAGCTACATATACTGTACAACAGCTCAAAATGTGAGCCTCACTCAGGACACAGGAAGGAAATACACATGCATGTAGGTAATATTATGCGATATGTAGGGAAAGGAAAATGAATTGTAAAGTTAACACATTATTTTCTATATAGAAAGTTCAAGTATGGTACTTTATATGGTAGTATTGTAGGATCTATAGTTACACTCTGCAATACTCAAGAATGACCGAGACCGAGACCGAAATTACATTTATATATATAGGTAGGTAGGTATCTAAGTTTTGGATCTTCTGTTCCTGATTTCCATACAAAATAGAAATAGACGATTAAATTATTTCTTTTTTTTCTACTCCCTTCTCCTCCACTCAAGAGTAAAAGACTCAATATTATTATAACATGGAAAGAGCTCAAAATGTCCTTATTTGAATTTCTAGTACATTGCACTATACACACTGGATTGGTTTAGAACATGAGGAAGATTAAAATCCCAAGGACTTTTACAAAGTTTCTAAAATGCAGTTCTATTTTCATGCATGACATGATTTGAACTATGGATATGAATATGTATATGCATCTGCCACAGAGGGCGGGTCAAAAGAGAGAGAAAGAGTGAGATTAAAATATATAGAGTATTAACATTAAACTATTACTATTACCATGAAGATATTATGCATATACACAGAGAGGCACAAGGACAGAAACGGAAAGGGGCGACCTTTCAAATTTCAAATAAGTGTATAATATATTACGAGAGAGTATTAGTGCTATATATTTTAATAATATTAAGAATGTCTCCTGAACCTTGCGGAGACAGCCGATAAAGTTGGTGACGGCTCGAATGCCGGGTAGCGGGCGCATTGCATCAAAACCACCCACTGTGACACGATTCGAGGAGAGGACTGTAAAGGCACCCGAGAGGGTCCAACGGTCAAAGTAAATCCCATCCACTGAGGCTGTGATCTGAGAGAAAGTCACAAGAAAACTCTAAAATCACCCGTCCAAATCAATTTTTATTTTTTATTTGAGTCGCAGAACGAGCGAGAGTGAGAGCGAGAGAGAGTATAAGAAAAGAGTGAGAGAGCGAGTCAAACTGAGCAGCCACTGCAATAATAAATTATGTACATGGAGCTCTACTGTCGAGGTATATAAATTGTATAAGATATATCTAAATATAGGTATAGATATATATTATACTTCAATATTTAAAAGCTGTAATAGAAATTTTCTAAATGGGACTAACAAAATAGCTTTACTCTCTTCATGCAAAAAAAAATTAAAAAAATAGAAATAAAATAAATACTCAAACGAAAATACCAAATACCCAAGAAAAATAAAAATACTTTTACTATTACTAAGTAGGTACTACGGATATAAGCTTAAACTACTAAATACTATATATATAGTATATGTTTAGTACTACTTCAAACTTCAAAGTCAAACCGTTAGTGTTTGTATAGGTAATGTATAGGTATATAGATAGGTAGTAACTTACATACAAAGATGTAAGAGTTATGTTTACTGCATATACTAATCTAATGTAGCTATATGTTACATTTCAATTCAACTACTGATACTCATACTGGCAACAACTATATTACATGAAACAAGTTGTTCTGTCCATATTTCATGTTTGAAAATTTTGAAACAACTCAAAATTAAATTTGTCAAACATATAAAATATATAGCGGTATATATATATATTATATGATGACATTGTGACTGGAACAGCAGGTGTATAAAGTCGTTCTCGTTCTCATGAATTTATAATATACGTTTGGTGAAATGAACTGCTGGGTGCAGAAGAATGCAATGCAAGAAGCAAAGTTGCTAATGGAGCGTTTGGAAGCTACAAACAATCATTAGGTACATACTTAATAATTACAGACTATAATGGGAGCGGTAGTATTTTATACCACATTTTAATTTTTCATTAACACACTTGAGCACCACAAACTGAGAGACATCTATTCCGAAACAAAGATTACTGGATTACCGATAAACAATTTCACGGAATTTATGGAAGCATAATATAAATTTCCAATTCGCACTGTCAACTGTAGCGTTTTTTCTTATCGAAATAAATTGGCATGAAGTAAGAATGTAGATATCATCGTTGAGGAAATAATATTTCAGTCGTATACAATGTTTTTAAATTCATATTTCATTATGTAAGGTTGTTGAGACCTGTATCGAATCGAATGTTTTATACCATAGGGTTTTAGTCATAAAACTCATATTTACAATGTATAATATGAAATAAGCACATTTTACCTGTTTAAAATTCAAAGATTAATCATGAAAATTTAGATTGCTTCTAAAATTCTGAAGATCCAAAACATTTAATGATTACAACATTTTTCATTCTTCAAAACAATGTGAGTAGGTAGGTTGGTAATATTATATTTTGCAAGCTTAAAACTGTAATTCGAAAAGACTTAAATTAGCAATTACAGCATTTTTAGTTGTTCACAAAAATACAATTACAATAATTCTGAGCTCTTTAGAAAAATGTAAAATTACAATATTTTGAATTCTTCAGAAAATGTAATGATTACAAAACTTGAGCTTCTTCTTAAAAAGTTAAGTAATACATTTTAAATTGTTCGAAAAAGTTTAATTAGAAAATTTTCCATGTTTCAAACACTACTTTGTAGGTTATTAGGTAGGATATTTCATGTTTTTCAATTCGCTTTCAACATCATAATATTATTGTGCTTTTAAAATTCTTGTGTACTGAAGACATTGTATTATTTTTAATTGATATTTGAAAAATTTACCCATCACATATATATATTTTTCTGGCAACAAAATTCTGCAATCACCACACATTTTTTTAAAAGACATTATACATACTTCCCACTTTTGAACTGTACAACTCATATTTCATCCTCAACGACGACATACAATAATTATTAAATGTAAATATTTGAAAGTGTTAGTGTTGTCATTCTATTTCTACAAATTACATATCATGCCAACAAAAAATGTAAGCCAGTTAGAATAGAGTCATAAAAACAAAAAGGAAAACAGTTGTAAAATAAAAACTAATTCTTTTCTCATTCTCAAAATCCTTACACAAAATTACAAATTACAAACCCACACACAAAGACACAGTCAAACAGAGACACCCAAGCAATAATAATAGTAATAATAATAAGCCTTATCATCATCGTACAAAAACAAATAGCAAATAGTGAAGAGATAAATACATCCTCGTTCCTTCGTTCGTTCGTTCCGTCGTTCGCACACACACACACACACACACATATACAAGTACATGACATGACATGACAGATGGTGAAAAATTCATTAGTGGATGTGAATATATTTCATTATTTTTATGAAAATGTCACTCACATGGCACAAGCTGGTCGTTTTAGACATCTGCATAGTTGCGAAAAAATATATAAAAAAAAATACATTCATTTAAGTAGATGGTTATATGGTTAGAGGTATATATATACTGGAGAAATGGTGAAATGGAACTGGAAGCCAATCAATATTTTGCAGAATAAATATAACAATCGTCATCGTATATACCACCAAAGAAAGTCATTATCCTTAAGATAGAGCGTGTGTGATGGAGGGAGGGAGGGACTCGTACCGGTACCGGCACCCGCACCGGATTAGACAGAGTCAATTTGAACGCAGAGTATTGTAATCTACGATATTATTATACAAAATTCTCCTAGAGGTACTTTTTGATATTTTGATTCCCTATACTCTGTGAATACTACAACTACTCCCGAGTCTCCTGTAGTAAGTGAGTAAGTAAGTAAGTAGTGGAGTTTTAATGTAAATTGAAGGATGATAGAAGAGAGCTTATCATTAGTAAAAGCTGGGATCCCTTATCTAACGCCGTGACGAACAATAAACAATAACAACAAGGGTCTAATATTATAATGGAGCATCTATCTAGAATTACGAATTTCGTCTTGAGTCTACAGTCCTATACTCCTACCCTATCCTATCCTATGAACGCTATATATTATTATGAATATTATAGGTATAGCTAAGTTTTTGAGAGTCATAGTGCGTACTACTATCGTTAGACCAACACATCTCATAGATTCTAAAGAAAACTTTCTTATATAGTTCAAAACGGAGGGGAACTTGGTGGAGACCCAAGCTCCGAAAACTAAAGACTCCAGATAACATGGACGCAATAGAGGATTACATTGTGTAGTTTCCTTCTCGTTAGTTTTTGTAATATCATTAGCATCACAATGACTCCACTCCCAACAACTAAGACACACACACACACGGGATCCGTATTCCATGCCGGAGTCGCGCTACCCGTGGTCGTGGTACCGGTGTCGGTGCCGGGGCAGGTCCCTACTTTTGTTTCCCTCTCCGTCGGGCCTCTACTTCTACACATCTTTAGTACACATAACAAGATCATATTGTTTAACTGTTAAATACTCTGCTCCAAGAAAAATTACGACATGATCATATACCTATATACCTACGGCCTACGAGTATATTTAATGTTGTGAGTCCTGCTCCTTCACAGACATGGTCTAATGCTAATGTCTAATACGTGTGGTTTACACTCTCCCTTCCCTTCTCTCCACGCTGTACCTATTATACGCTACGGAGCGGGAGAGAGAGAGGGCCAAACATGAAATTTTGTGAACTGAGCTGGCCTCATTTAAATTCTATGCGACCAACATGTCTTACTAAGTTTTACAGATATTCTAATTTCCTATATGTACCTATAAGTTATTACTCCGTTTAGTTAGATATTCCTACTATATTACTATACGTATAACTAGCGCGAGCACCCTGGCTGAAGCTGGGACGCTGAAGAGAATGGGAGCGAGAGAGAGAGAGGGAGAACATAAATGATCATGCTTTTGCAGATCATTATTACATCTAATAGTTCCTTAATGAGTACGATGAGGATGTGAACCAAAGAATGAGTCTACACTATTGATTTTGCAATCTTCAAAAAACTTTTCTACTCATTTCATCTTTCCTTCCCCCCTTCTGAACACTGAACACACACTGAACTGAAGAATAGACTGAATAGAAGAGAGAGAGAGAGAAATTTTCGTTTTCAACTAAAACCTTAATAATTAAGATCTCATCCCATCCACGTCAACTTTACATATAACAGAGTCCCGCATCATTTCACCCTTCTATATCAATCTTCATCTCCATCATCCAAAATTCAAATTTAAATTTCTTTCTTCATTCTATTACTCACCCTACATATTAGTTTCTCTAATTATAAAGATCTAAAGATATTTTAGACGATATTGACAAAAAAAAAATAATAGAAAAAAAACGAACCTCAAAAATTAATAAGACAAAAGTTAAAGTCAAAAATGAGAAGGACGAAGACGACATGCGCAAAACTAACTATACGACCAGAAGTATATTACGTTGGATAATAATGGATAATGTAATTAATTGCAATGTATGGCAAGATGAAGATGAAGACGAAGATGACTAGCCTGTTCCCTGTTGAAAATAAAAATCTCGGTAGCTTAGTACTCGAACAAAATTTGACGCTAGTATTAGGAATAATTTCAAGCAGAAAGAGGCAAACAAATCAGGCATAATATTTACGATATATTAATCGATTGATTTGTCCATAGGTAAGAAAGGCACAATTCACGTTTTCAAATTTATAATCGAGGGGGAAACACTTGAAGCTAAAATTAACTAATTTATTCTTATTTTATTTGTATTAAAATTAAATTAGTGACAAAAATAAAATCTGACACGCTAAAAATATTTCTATACAGTGTACAGTGTTCAGAAAAGTGAAACTGAAAACATATGAGAAATCATGTGAGAGTAAATTTGCAATTTGCTAGTAAATAAATAAATAACTATATATACCAATGTAATTTAGTTTTTCTTTTAGTTAGTCTGTAAGTTGAGTGTTGTTGTAGCATTCATCAAAATTTCATATCAAACGCTTCTATAAGTCAACCTTGTAGAATTCGATTTCGATTATAGGTCATTAGTATTAGGTACTTACTAACGATTAGATTTTTAAAGGTGAATCGAAACACACACATTGAGTGACATAATTATGTGATTTAATAAAAAACAATTCATAACTTGAATCTTATATAAAAATGTAAGTGATTTACTTGCAAATATATCAGATCTCAAATATCATATATATAGGATTTAAAAAAAAATGTCATACTGAAATTCAAAAATCAAACCGGGAAACCATAAAAAAAAAATTAACGAAATATTATTACATCCGTGCAATGAAAAGTGAGTGAGGGTGCTTGACAAATAGATAAAGTATGATTGGACACAATCATGTAAGACGTTTTCCAAGCTGTGGCTGGCTGTGCTGTAGAGAGAGAGAGAGAAAGAGCGAGAAGAGGAATAGAGAAAATATAACACGTAGGAATTTTATGTGTAAAGTAGAGTATAAAATATATATGGCATGTGTATTAGTATTAGAGTATTTTAGCATTAGAGAATACGGGGACGGGAAGAGAGTAAAGAACATTCTAAAATTCCAAAAATATTTCCGTATGTTCTTATGTCTCTGATCTGCATGCCACTCACACGCAGATTTTTTTTCTTTCCCCCTTTTGTTTTACGCTCCTAGTCCTAATGCATAGTATCACATCACTAGCAGTCAGCACCAGCTGCTACTGCGGCACGCTATGATTCGGTATGGTAATGGTTTTCTCTCAGATATTATGTTGGTGCGGTGTACTATATAATACGTAAGTAGGTGTAGACTCCATATACAAAAGAAAACGAAGGTATACCTATGTAGATAAATACATTTTAATAAGATGTTTCCAAAAAATAATAAATTGTTAGTAGGTGTTTGTAGGCGGTGGTTAGGTATGTGTTTGTCCCTATATACTGACCATATCAGTATTTCTTGAAGATATAATGTATTATGATCTCAATGAGAAATAAAGTGTCTCAAAAATCTTCATTTAAATAGGATTTCTTAGAGAGTCAGGCTGTGGCCTTTGTTTACATATATAGTGAGTCCGAAGGAGAATCACGGCTGCTGCTACTGCTGTTGGTGTCTCTATAGGTCCTGGATCCGTACCCGTACCCGGAACCGAGAATCTGGTTTTGGACCTGAACCTATATGGAGTCTATATACGGAGGTGTGGAAGCTGAAAGAGATGGATGGGTAAGTGAGTCAAGATATTTATTGATGGTCATTTAATGGTGAATTACCTCTTGGACTTTACGGTTGACCCGAACAGAGTGCCATTCATTATCATCAAATCGTATGTGATCAGGATGGATTTTGGCATCCAGCGGTCCGCTCCCCAAATTGATCGAGATGGTAATGCGTCCTTCCCGTAATGATAACGCCAAGTAGTCGTTATCGTCACCTGTGCAGACAGAAAATAGAACCAGACTCGAATCTTAACTACTACACAAGTATACGAGCTCTCAATTTTTTTTTACACGCTCTAGAAAGTCTCTTTACATGCCTAACATAATCATAAAGCAATTGTCTGAGGCTTACTCCTTGAACTCTCTGCCCCGATCTGACGATGAGAGAGCGAGGAGAGGACATTTCTCTTAATTTGTATTTACTTAATAATTTACGACTCAGACTTACGACCACGACCTAATTTACTAAAATAAAAAAAAAAGAAATGCATATATATACAGAAAAATGTCGTGACAAGTTTGACAACGCTGATAATAAAGCTAAAGGAAGTATTTATAAAAAATCCCATTTTGAAATTAATGCAGTAATAACGGGGGAATGGGACACTGGAAGAAATTACCATATATAATGTGTCCTATCAAACTCAGCACTTAGCTGACCTGAGCTCATCCATCAAAATAACTAAGTACATACAAGTTTTTTTTTATCCTTCCAAAGAAACGGAAAAAAAAACTTTTGAAAAATGACTCTGTTGGAAAAGATGATATCTTGGGTAGTCAGATAATCCATGCAGACATATGGGATTCCACTATCCACATTCCACGTCCACGTGTGACGCAGCCAAGACCCAAAACCGAAAGAAAAAAAAATCGAGAGAAAATGGGAGGACTATTGCGTCTCTTCACTGCAGATGATTTACGGAGGAATGAGACCGTATCCGTCCGTGTAACTGGGGACTGATCCATCCATCTATGTACGTCCTCTACCTACCTACGTTTATTTCTATACTTTAATATTTCCTGTTCTCACTCTACAGCAGTTCTATAGTTCCACTAGATCAACGGATGAAATTTACCCACGTAGTGTCGTGGTAGGTGAAGACATTTCCAAAGTGTACACACACACAGTCACACAACCACCAGTGCCGGTGCCGGTGAAGACGAGCGAAGACACTACATATGTGATTGTGTGCTTTTAAAATCCAATCTAGGAAATGCCTCGATCAATTTTATATAGATTTCATATTAAACGAATTGGTCCTTCCCAACTCAAAGTCTTCAACTATATATTCACCTAGATTTATGAGATGAATCAACCGGCTCTCAGTCAGAGTCATGAGCACCCTGCCTCCCACTTACAAGTGACACGTCGAGTGCCAAATCATGCAGAGTTGATCTTGATAGGTACCCATACGCGCTATACTTTCACAGTAAGAAGGTACATACTTCCACTTCCAAAGTAAAAAAAAAACAGAGTAAAAATCAAAGTTAGTGTCTTGATATCTTGGTAGAGTGTTGGTATTGGTACTGGTGGTCCTGATTGTCATCTTGGTCTTGATCTCTCTACTTCAAACCTAAGCCACCACAATAATTGTTTGAAATCGAAAATGGAAAAACTCTAAAAAAAATCTAACAAAAAATCCCAACTCACGAGAATGTGAGCCTTCTTTTTTTTATACTTTGATACTGGACTGACTTTTGTCGTGATAATAGAGAATCAAGTCAGCTCAGTCAGACAAAGTAATTAAAATAAAGATTAAATCCACTATACAAAGTCCGGTAAAAAAAAATCTACTATCTAAAAATATAACAGGGAACAATACTGACTCAATTTCACACATTGTGCTATCTTTGATATTGGATTTTTAAAGCTACGGGCTTGAATACAATGATAAACCTACAAACAAACTCCGACTTGATTTTTGATTTTTCCCCATGGGTTTCTTCAGTGCAGACTCCAGCTCAATCAATGTAAGCGGGCCTCAATATTGTATATGTAGAAAGTAGAAAATATAAATTTGGGAAAATCACTAATGGGAAAGAAAATGGAAAGTTTCCGTTGGAGTTTGTGGGTGTGTGTGAAACAAGGGAAAATAGGGATTGGGAAATTTGAAAATCACGTTATGCATATAGACACACACATCATATGTCACTTAATAAGGAGGAAGAGGATCTTCGGTGCACCCTACCTCATTTCAAATGCCAAACTTGGAAAAGCTATGCAAAATGATGGAGGCTGGATGGTGCCAAAGAGAATCAAAAGTCCAAAACCTCATTTCTGTGCAAATTGGGATTGAGCGGAGGGGAAAAGACGGAGAAAAAGACACACGAAGGAACGAACGAAGGAACGGGCGTACGAAATAAGAAAAAAAGGCACATACAAAAAAAAGTCAAAAAATTGTAAGAATCGAAATCGATGGGAGGAAAGCGTTGCTAACGAAAAACTTTGCTGTTCTAGTCACGTTCTACAAAGACATTTACACTTGAGTGGGACCCGGACTGCGACCTCGATACCAATTTCATGCTCTGTCGCTTGTAGATAGAAAAAGGTGAGCCTAACCATTACTGTTGAACCCATAGAGAGAGAAAGAGAGATATCTGTACTTCATTGGAAATTGAAACTGGAAAAAATAAACTGAAAATGTAAACTACAAACAGAAAGTCGTCGTCGTCGTCCTCCTCCTCCTCCTCGTTGTAGTCATGTCAAGTCACCATCTCTCACAATACAAATTATTTGCCATACGGCATTGAGGCTATTCCCTCAGATTCTAATATCCTTCCCATATTTCTATTTCAATGATCCAATTTCCCTGTATAATCCACGTGATACCTTCCCCAAGTACGCTCTTTACTCCTCTAAACTAACAATGAGGTGAGAAGTCAGTGGTCCAAAGCATGTGAAAACTACAAAGTACAAACTACAAAACTACCACAACCGAGACCCAAAAATGTAATATCAAAACTACGCCATCGCCCCCACAAAGGCACAAATCCCAATCTCAACTCTGTTATCCTTATCTTTAAATATGTATAAAGATGAGGCGTACAATATAGTATGTAGTTATA
>JAQFZE010002729.1:0-13928 GCA_034695245.1 Dicyrtomina saundersi | reverse complement strand
ATCAATAAAATCAAAATGGTGGTTTTTGTATGGAAACAAATTGCTGCCTAAAAGTAATTCCTTCGTCCGGCCCTGTGTAGTACTGCTCACTATTGTAAATGACTGATCTAAATTCTATAAAAATGATTTAATCCAAGAAAATCCAAATATTGTAATCTAAAATATGTGTGCTAAATAATAATTATTATGATTTTTCATATTTAAAACCTGTATTTATTCCCCCAACCGATAATCAAATTTTATATTCCCCTCAAAAATTATTTATAAAACTATATTTTAAGACTCTGACTGAATGAGTGAGTATAAGCGTAAAAACTCTCTTTTCTTATGATTCATATCCTTACACGTCTCATAGCGACATATTAATTAAATAATATGCACATATTGTAAGTTGATACAATATGTTGTACAGGCTGAGTTGGGTCTGTCGTTGTCGTTCCTCCTCTGCATGTGTAGAGATGAAGATTCTTATCGTAAAAATTAATTGAGGAATCTGATAGTGCTGACAAGTAATGGTATAACTCTTGGAATTTCCCTTGTAATTTGAGATGCGTTTAGATTCAAAGCACATAAATCACATGAAGGAATTTCTGTTCCTACTGCAACTCTACTAACAAACGGAAGGTTTACAATTTAAAGTATATGATGATAAAAAAAAGAGAGAACGAGTTAAAGATTAATGCTAAAAGTGTGTAAAGGGATATATTGGTGAATTGGTCTGGCGGATGAGGCAGACACAAACATTGCTATGCGAATAATTTGAATTCGATTGACGTTCCATTTCTTGAGCTTCAACATTATTGTCGTGAACAAATGAGTGAATAATATTATTAGAGTGCAACAGAATCTTAAGTCAAAGCCAAAATTAAAATATACAAACCGATGCGCCATAAGGACCAGGAGCAGGAGCAGGAGAAGGAGCATAGGACCAAGCGCCACGTCAACATTCCCAAGAAGTAAATTGCAGCTCTTGTGGCTTCTGCTAATAAAAGGCATGTGGAATTTACTGATAGAATATTATGTACCTTACCTACCTAAGGTACAACTATTATTAGATATATATAGCCTATACACAACTACTACTGATATACTGATTGGCGTATAATGTGTACACTCAGTAAACGGATGGGAGGAAACTTAAGATAAAAACGTAACATGTACTCATACAGCAAACTACGAGTATTGAGTCAGGTATTCCTACTACTCGTAATCATAAGTATTGCCAAGTATAAAAGAAGGGAATTTATTCACAATCCATGGGGAGAGGCCGTCTAATCAAAATGAACATGCAAAACGACAACTTGTCAAGTAGTTTGCAGAGCTAAAAAAAACGGCAAAAGTAAACTTGCAATTATTAGTCACGACAATGTTCTACGTCTCTACTACTATTGACTGTACCTTTTGAATACTCCGACCATTTCCACTACTTCCAAATGAAGTGATAGTCATGTAAAGGTAAAGGTAAGTACCTATATGCAAAATGGAGAACAAAAAATACACAATACATAATTTTATTGGCGATGGCAAATGGCAAACCAAACCAATGTAAGGTACTGGTACTCATAAATGGGAGATACAAATATACTAATTCAAAAAACTTTTATACGCCTGCGCGTATAGCTCCGTATTTTCTGACTAGTCGTCAGTTCGAGTCAGATTCCGATTTTCTTTTTGTACAAGAAGTATAGTGCTATCAAAAATCAAATCTGCTCAACGTATTCTCAAGAAATCCTGATACAACAAACTTGACACTTGACGAGGACGAACAAAGTAGGTAGGTAGGTAGGTAATTCAAATTTCAATTTCAAATAATGAATCGCCAAGTTTCAGATTCGTTCACAATCTGTCAGCTCATCTTGATCACAAGACAAGTGAAAAGTAAGGCTAGTAAAAAAAATACAAATACGAATTCGAATAATAATATACTTCTACAACATCAATATTGGAATGGGAAATTGCCAAAGAATAATTTGGTTGTAGTAGAAATGTCGTTCTGACAACGTTAGTTTTTCTTGTCTTGATAAGTTGATACACATAGATTATAAGTTGTACATTATGATTAGCATGTCTTGCACGGTACATGATTAGTTTTTGATTTTTTTTTCTTCTGAGGATCTTCATGGGAAATTGTTGGAAATGTGGAAGTGTTGTTCAAGTGTTGAACAACATTATTTAAAATTAATATTAGGTAGGTAGGTGGTAGGTATACTTTAGTCCCATTTTCCACAAAATCTTAATGATACTGTTTATTACTTCGTACTTTTAAGACAGTAATACATAGTATGTACTAACTACAATTTGATATTGGTTTTCTGATTTGCTCTTTTTGTTTTTTGAGGTTAAGATGAAATCAGTCTTTCTTCTTTGTAAATGTTGAAGTTTGTGTATGATGACCACATGTCATCGTATCATATTTATTAGAATGTTCAATGGTGAATTGTGTATGGCGTCCACTCACGATCTTGATCATGCTTATGGTGATTTCAATTGTTTTAAGTATCAAAGTATTTTACGTCAGGCTTCCTATAGGTCTTATACTGATATTCGTGTAAAATGCAAAATATTCAATATGCACATTATATTTTTCAGACGCTTTATTTTTACAGTGATCTAAACCACCCAGGTAATATTTTAGTGAGTTTAGAAGCAAAAAATTATACATACTACACTTTACAGAAAATATGTTTACAGCGCCAACCTATGCATACTGGACTATTCAACAACAAAAATTTACTTAGCAGTGATTAGTTCATTTTTTTGCGTCTAGCTTGAGTGTAATGTAAATAACGATGGGTATTATACAATATCTTACAACTGGATAAGATTAAGATCGCAGCATGGACAATGGAAAGGATTATGGACGATAGCGATAAGCTCGTCGTCAGTGCGCAGAGAGAGAGATAAAATCTAAATATGTAAATAGGGTATATGCCTTATTTGCTAGTACACACATTCTAAATACATAATATACTGTATGAAATAAAATTTAAATTTTGCAAAGTAATACTAATTAGGTGTCATTTGATGTTTAGGTAGGTATGCGATAGTGAAGGTAAATGGTTACTTACTGATAAACACAAACTGATATGATAGCGGCCGGGCATAAAAGAAAAAGAGGCAGCCCTCAGACTATGTAATAGGTACCTAATAGTATTATACTCAAGACTTCAAGACCGTAGTCCGTAGTTATGAACTGGTTAAAGATTGAAGAAAAGAAGAAAAGCAGCAGGCAGGGGAAAGGTTCCTGCTGAGCACAGGAACTTCTCAGCAGGTTGACTACGTCTGCTAATTTTTTACTCCCCAAATATACTGATATAGCTATAGTATATACAGCTTGACCAGACTACTAGGTACTAGACCAGCATTACCAGAACGACCACTCACTGTATAATACATAATAAATAATGCATGGAGTTTCGACTAGTGTGTATAATATGGTAGGCTATATACAGCTATACCCCTACCTACCTCCTTGTTATTATTGTGAACTATGAGTACGAGTACCCTGTAAATTTTATCCTAATGACTGATCCTCTCTCAAGTCAAAGTTAAAAATCAACGTCAACATGAGCAAATCAAATTAACCAATCTGTAGTTGGGCGAACTTTTCCACTAATATCAATATCAAATATCAACCTGCTCCTATATGGCCATCGCCATCCTCATTATAGCTATAGGCTATATGGTAGCATGCTATAGTAAGCTAATTTTATATCAATCTATTAACTTAACATATACCCAGACTAGGCGTGTTTTTTTTTGCAGCATTCCCATTTTCCCATATTAAATTCTCAGTTTTATCTCAACAAAATATTAAAAATCAAAATACATAAAATAAATTCGCAAGTTTAAGTTGAGAAAATCAATCCAAATAAAAGAAGTCAATCATGCATGTAAATACACCCGTAACCATTAACCATTACGTTTTACATACCGTACCCAATTTAGAGAAATAAGATTTTAATCCAGTAATTGGAAAGGTAAGTAGATAATAGTAAAATCATATGAATGAAATCATGAAGAATAATAAGATTACCTAAGCTGCACTTTTCCCCTAAAAAATACATTTGCTTCTTAAACTGTATTTTTGTATTTGTTTGTTTTCCGTTGTCGTCGTTGACTACCTGCTACTAATACCAGGATAATATATGCTTTTAAATTAAGAGGGAAAGTAATGGTAGGGATTATAATGTTTTCAAAATATGTTACACCTGTAATTACCCTCACGTGTCATGTTCTTAGATAAGCACTACATATCTCTCTATTTAGGCATGAAAAAAGCAATTTAAAGTAGTGGCAACCTGAGAAGTGTCCCAGGACCAGGAGTATATATATATACCTTTTTTATCATTACACTTTTTGAGCATAGGGTTTTATAGCCATACATATATGGATATTTCTTTTAGTTGAACCTGATTACCTGATATAATATATATGTGATGCAAGTATGCTTTAGGGCATAGCATAATATTATAGGAAAACATTCCAGATCCAGTTCCAGATCCATTCCAGGTTGACTATTGACTCGGTCCTCGGTCCTCTGTCTGGTGGTCTGGGGGCCGAGTTGAAATAAAGGTATATATTGTAGGCTCGTATACTGATATGCTCAAGGTAGCTTTCATTTCTTCAGTGTGTATACGTATAAGTATATGCTTAATTAGAAAATTAGAAAAGGGGGTCTATTTAGAGCTGATGAAGTCTTTTGTATACAGAATAAAATTTGGAGTAGGAGTCGGAGTCGGAGTGAATTCATGCATATTCTGGAAATGTTTGAAATAAATATAGAAAACGGAGAGTTGAGACCGACTTCACGGAGTTTGCGTTTCTATCCTACGCTACACGCCACACAAATTTACGTTGAACATTACGTAAGTAAGTAACATTCTGTTCGCTCTTCGGTGAAACCCTTGCTACATAATATGGACACCATGTATATGCACATGGATTGGAAGTGGACTTGAATGGGAATGTGTAGTGAGTCTTGGGGGGTTATTTATGAGAACAAGACTATTGAAGAAAATTAATTGAGCCAGTTTTTCTCAACATGTTCAAACTTGTGTTGTGTTTAATTGCATCGGCTCGAATTAAGTTTGTAGCAGTTTTCGTAATTAATATTTCACTCTCTGGATCTGGAATACATGTATACCCTCCTCGAAGACTCAAAGGACTTTACACAGTCAACGATGTGTGGACGTCGGGTCTGGACACACATTTCCCGTGTTATTTCTGCATTCATATCACGTTACGCTCCGAAATGCATATAATGATTTTTAACTGCCCTAATCAATCAAGTCCGCGTCCTTCATACTCTGACTCTGGGTCCCGCTCCGGCTATAGTCCTATATACTACAGGATGGCTACATATTATATACTGACGTAACGTGTGTTATGTCCGGAAAGCTGTACTACTGTTCTCTAGTCTGTACCTGTGTTTCCACTACCATTTTAAAATTACTTCTCAGCTCCTGGTCAATAATGCTAAATACCCAATTAATTTAAACTCCATCTGATTTCCTTCTACTATTATACAGTACGATTAGCCATATTATCACATAATCTCTCTTGACTACGTTTTTTCCAACGCCTTCTCGCCCTCTATGCTCCCTGTATACCAGTGCGTCGTACGTCCCATTTATTTGAGCATATGCTTTCACCATCATCGCAACAACTACTGCTACTACCTATAGAATACACAGCACCTATAGTGACCTAGCATAGTATATTACCTCCCATTTTAATTTGGATTTTGGATGGGAAAAAGAAAAATGAGAATGGGAAAAGTTGCCACGCGCCTTATTAATTAAGTACTTGCAATTTGGCTGTGCAGCTGGGAATAATTTGATTATTTCACTGATTATTTCACTTGGTAATAGCCATGTCATAGAACATTTTTACTTTGTTAATTATAATAAAAATGAAATCTTAATTTAATTTTTTAATTAATTAATTAACTAATACACAATTTTATATTTGGAGATTGCACGTGTTTGTATGTAGTAGCAGAATTTGGTAAGCTGTAATATAATTAAATAATAATTCTGTGGACTCTGTGGTAGCTGTTTCCTTCCCACTTTAGACTGTTGGTGCTGGTGTTGGTCATAGTCGTTGTCGTAGTCGTAGTCTCGTAGTTCTCTTTGGATTTTGGATATCCTTTGTGTGTTTCAATCCGAAACGGAGCATTGCGGTCAAATGAAGATATCATAATATAGAAGAAAAAGGCGAAAAAAATTGATGATTGAGCAAGAAAGACACAATAGTGATTTTTCCATGTACTATTGTGATGATTGAGATGTTGTGGAGCTTTTGTAAATGATTCTATTGACCAACTAATGTGCAGGGCATTGATTCTCAATTACCTCATGTATTTATAGGACGTGTCTCATCGTTTTTTTGTGTGTGTGTTACTCATCCTTTTTCAAGCTCAAGCAATATAGTAATCGAGATGGTGGGACGGAGAACGGAAAGCATCGCGGGTCCCTTGTCATGTATTAATAATAATATTATTAATATTAATAATACATTATTATATGCATAATATAGTTCCATAGACACAGTTTATCAGTATCTGTACTAATACTTTTGTATAGTCAGCCATTCTTGCAGTTGCAGCTACCATAGCTACATATAATCATATACCATGTGGCATTCGGTTTACTGTTTGTATTACAACAGATATATTTCCCCCTTCTTTCGATTTTTTTATCCCATCTCATCTGAAGAGTCAGAGTCATTAAGGGCTCTATTATGTTCCGGTCAAGTGAACATCATAATCGTTTTTCCTTTTGACTCCCTGTCCTATGTATAAATACAATGGTGTACAATCTGCGGTGTATAATCCAATCCATATGGAGAGCTGTACATTCCACACACAATTCCGTATAAACTATTTGTATCTGTATTTTTCTATAGGACGATTTGACTGCCTTAAATTGTCTTGTGTGTCCTGTGTATATGGTCCTCCATGTCTTTACTTTAGTCCACCTCCATATCCTCATACACACCTCCCTAAACGCGTATAGGACGTGGAAACGGGAAGGGAACAATGGGTGTAATAATAGATTTTTATGATTATGAATACCGATAAAGATGACTTACGTAATGCCATAATTATTTTCTCACAGAATTTATCATTTATTATAATTATCAGTCAGTATAACTCTCAGTCAGTCCCATATAGTGACGTCCAGAGTCCAAAAGCCTGGGCCTCGGCGTGTATAATATTGTGTACATTGTAAGTTATAAAATAATTCGCTAAGCATCTCCACAAAGATACTGTATCTAGGGTCAGGGATATAGCGTTAAATGTGCATAACACATACACTATACCAAGTAAGAAAAATAGAGACAGACACTTTTTTAGTCCAATCAATATCACTTCATCATCAATTATCCGTAACAATCGTCATTACATATAGTTTGGTCCATAAACTTACGTTAGGTGAATTTTGGAGTGTATAGCACAGCGTGGGTATATCCGTATATATAACACATTAAAAAATATACATTGGACAATTGCATCGGACAATGAACTATTCATTAAAATGATGAAGGTGTCTACTGCACATATATTTTCATATCTCTGCATCCTTCCTGGACTCTAAAACTAGACCCTGGACCTGACAATGTAATAAGTTATTAAGTAATGCAGTCTAAAATATTAAAAATAAAATTCTCAAGTGCACAGAGCTACGGTTACAGCTACATACAGCTGAATTTTGGAATATAAATGGTCCCTATTGAAATTGAATCATCATTTTGAAAATGTATTCAAGTTTTTGAATAGATGATTTACACTTTACACGAACATCAATAGGAATAGAGATGGAGCAATATCAATTGGATTTGGATTTGATAGAGGACAACAACAGCTGTAGCCGACCGGGCCGGGCCGGGCCGGAGCAGCATAGCCATACAACGACAACGACACAACCACTACTCACTCACTCCATCTCATTTATAATTCTCTCGTTGATTTTATGAAGACATGAACTAATGATGGAAGTATAAACAGTGACAATCTAGATAATAAGCTCCTTCTTCAGGATCAGGACCATAAGACCAGGATTAATAAAGACATTTTTTCCACCTTCTATCTCTTCAGTCAGCATGATTAATACATACAGAGACGGACAGCACCTGAGTTAGTTGAGTATGAAGTGGCTGAAACTCACTGTGTGAGTGAGACATTCAAATCAGAAAGGTAATAATAATTGGAGTTGATTGGAGTTGGAATATATATGCAATGCAATTGCGAATCATTTATTCGAGAATGATACAAGCTCATTGGGATTAAACGGTTTTCAATTTTGTTTGATTGTATTAGTAAAAATGTACAATTATTACATTACATCAATAAATAGTGCTACTATCATATCACTATCAGACATGTCATGCCTATACACATGGGGCTTTTGTTGAGGTTGAAATGCAAAGAAATATTAATATTGTAGGTTTTTTATAGTAGACATAGGCAGGTACCTATACTTTATTACCATCTACCACAGAACAGTGACGTGACAACTAAAGAACCCTGCCCTAATGAAAAAAAAACTGAATGAAATGAAAATGTAATGTACTATAGGACGTAGACTTGGATGGTAGGTGCATAGAAAAGGAGAACATGAAATGAAATTAGGCAAGGTAAAAATTAAAGCACTATGCTATATTGTAGATTTTAGAATGACCAATAATTGAATTGATTTCTTATTTTTGATTGTCAAGTATTATAGGTGGAAAAATCATAAAAAGCTTTGTGAGAGATTATATATATGATTTAATCCAACATCTGTTCTGTCTTCTATCATGATCGTTGTGTGATGTGGCAGTCGATTAATTATTAGATGTAACTGCGACTAACCTAAAGTAATATGTATAGTATCATAGTGGGGGACTGTATATAGGTATTTTATTTAGACATTATCTATCTCTTTACTTGGGTTTGTATTGAAATTTCATCAACTTTTTTTAGTATTAGCTTCTGCAACAAGGGAGTATTATTGCGATTGACGATTATGATTAAGATTGCAATTTGAATTTGAAATTCTGTTAATTGATACTGATTACTTATATGGGCTCGTAATAAATTCTTTTACAATCACAAGGTTTCCTTGACAAAGTTACTGGCTGCTATAGTACCAATACCAGACTCCGAGAGTCCCAATTAAACAATGTATAGTTGGATTGTTAAATATGAATTTATATACACTACTCATCACACACAAAAACTGAAAAGGTACGTAATAAGTTGTTTATTGTATTCTTGTCTATATAACTTACCATTAACATGTCATGTAGGACTCATTAGTGAAGCTTTTAGTAATCTCATATTACCGATTTATTTATTGTAATATCTAAAATCCATCTATACATATAATGGAGTATGGGTTCTGCTTATTTTTTTTTAGTTCATTTAATAGGCTATAATATTACAGAGCGTGTACTTACCTCTAGGTACTTGAATTTAGAATTACAACATTATTAAATACATTATAAGGGGTCGAGTTAATAATGTTGGGATTGAGATATGGAGATAAATGATTGTTTTTTGCTCTGTTTATTTAATTCGGTGTCCTTATTAAATTTATATTGTTTTGTGTATATTAATTATAATTATAACGACAGTAAATTTGATTTTAGTTTATTCCTTTTTTTAAATGAAACATTTAAATTTGATTTCATATTTTTGCAATTGTAGCTTTAAAAGTTTGTCTACTTATGCGCTTATCGTTAGGAGTCTAACTGTACAATTAAGAAATTAAGTATGCATGAAATATCAAACATACGACACTTAGTAACTTAGTATATAGGTTATTGTTTTATTTTACCTATAGGAGCACTTTAATATTACAGTTTTTTGGCGATTGTAATTGGTTTAGTTTTTTTTACATTAATTTAACAATTTACAATGGATTCTCAAAGTGTAGATATAAGTATCTACGTAGGTAATGTCACTGCTCCATATTTTACTTAATTTTTGAAGGTATTAAAAGTGCTTAAAGTGCTTATTAAATATTCTAATTGACAGATTTAAGAATACTATAACCTATAACTAACTATAATAGCATTTAGCAGAAGCATGGGAAAACGTACAATTTTTCAAAACTGGGTACCGGTACAACATAATGTTGACATTACACTGCATTGGCAGGATTGATTTTAAATTTGAATAAACATTTAATGTTTACTGCTTAGTTAGGTTTAATAAGGAAATGGTTTTAGGAGGTGCATTACTTTTATTCAATAAAAAATACTATTATAATTATTCTTTTATTATAGCCGCTGCTGACAAAATACGTAGTATGTATTTAATGCAAAATTATTTGAGTAGGTATCTATAGGGCAGGCATTGTCTATTCTATACACAAAATATACGGGGACAATTCTGAATACTGATGATATTATTATATAATGTCGCCGTGAATGGACGAACTATAGGCATTTTGAATACGGAAATTTTAAAGTAACAAGGTAGCTTAAGGTATAGGTAGATATAGCCAAAGCTTCGTTAGTTAGTAATATTATTGGTTTTGCTTGAGTAAACATACTTAAGTTGATTGAGATATTCTTGAAACATTATGGTAATGGTAATTTAATAAATACATACATATATACCTACGTACATAAATCCGGATTTTCATTTTGGATTGGCAGTGGTCATTAAATCCTGACACACCTTCATTACAACTAATCACATTAAGAAC
This sequence comes from Dicyrtomina saundersi, assembly GCA_034695245.1. Classification (NCBI taxonomy): domain Eukaryota; kingdom Metazoa; phylum Arthropoda; class Collembola; order Symphypleona; family Dicyrtomidae; genus Dicyrtomina; species Dicyrtomina saundersi. The sequence goes on along the minus strand of JAQFZE010002729.1, from coordinate 3,228 downwards.
TAAAAGTTTGAAATTGATTGGCATATAATGGTTGGGAAGGGAATCTTAGTCATAATGAATTATGAATATTGATAAAGTATAGATTAGGTGGGTAGTGTAAGGTACTTCCACAATTCACAATTCCAACGAGTAATGTGTCGCTATAGTTCATAATATGTTCATAGTCACTAGTTGATAGTTGTGTGCAGTACACAGTTCAAAAAAAGGAAAGAGTTGCAATCAATTTTTCATTGTTTATCAATTTATAGCATGAAATACGGCATTCAGGTTTTAAACTCACACTTCCATCTACAAGGGAATGGGCCGAGTTAAAGCCGTTCGGTTCATTATTCAAAATCAGCACTCGCTCCAAAACACTTTACCACTTTTTACAAACTTTATTTATTAATACCAGTCACCAGCACAATGCCGTATAGCCAGTACCCAATTATGTGTAGTATGTTGTAGTCTCTAGTATGTCCTATCACTCTTTGACAGTTTCGACCCTATCCCCATGAATAGTGTTAATTTAGTAATTACATGTTTAAGTAAGTAGGCATATCCATTCTTTTTTGGTTCTGCCTAGGCTTTTCCATATTCAAATCCTCCTGTCTGTCTGCCTGTCTTTAAATGGTGTCGTTTTAAATAATTACATGGATCGCTTGGGGACTTTTTGAAGAAGAAGGGTGAAAAAATATTTACAAAGGATAGCGCCGGAGCAAGGTATTGTGTGTAGTCTATATTGTATGTTATATATTATTATTATACGGAAAAACAGGCTAAACAAAACACTAACAACAACTAACAAGGCTGACTTACTCTCTGTCTAACTCTGCTAGACAGCTAGGCTGACTGGCAAGTCCACTGAATTGTAATGGTAAATGTAATCAAACCTTCATCTATTTATTTTATACACTCAAATATAAGTCCAAATCCACACTCAAGGAACCAACAACTAAGGAAGTAGTATTAAGTTATATTTTTTTTAAATGCCCTCTTCGTGTTAAATATAAGGTTATTATCAGTGCCTCGGTGAGTCTATAATTAAAAACAACAGCTTTTTTTTCTTGCATTCATTTTTAGTTTCTCTCTCGCTATTGATGACAACTTAAGCAGCTCGAGTTTCGGAAGATTTACACGATTCAGCCTGGACTTTGGACATTTCTTGTGAACTTCAGGCATCGAAATGGCCAGTGTGCGGAGGCGGGGGAAAATGATGTTTAGACGTTCGCTTAGGATTGTATGCTGTGTGCAGCTACTTTCATGGACAACTATGTTACACAGTATTCCGAGGAACATTATATAATATGGAAGGTGGGAGGCATGCAAAAAATATGCCCATAATGTGGTGGTGGTGCTGCGGTGACAATCGAATAGTTTGGAGGAAAGCATAGGCTACTACATGCTGCATCACTGTCAGTATTTTCAGTATCTCTGTCACATATATGGTCATACGGTAATAATGGGGATATTTTTATTATGAAAGGGTTACATCTTAAATTTTTTATACTGAATTTTTTTCTGCTCTTTTTATACAAAACTTGTGTCGATTCTAAAACCCAAATCCAGGTTATGTTATATTATCGGAGTACAAAGTTGGAGTCACACGCGAGAACGAACCTTTCTTACCTCGCCTGATCAATGACAGCTGGATGTACTTAGTGAAAGACTGGAACCTGGAAATGAGTATATACGTATAAGCATAACTGTATTTGCAGACTTTTTTTAAACTTAATATGCAAAGAAGTGAGAATAGTTTCCTTTAAATATAATAAGTAAATATAATAACAAACTGAATTCTACTGGTGCCGTTATATAACCACTATATCGAGGACGATGGGAACCGATAACAACTCAACATAAGTACGAGTTGGAAAACTCGAAAAATTATCATTTTTAAGTATTAAATAACATAGCTTCCAGAAGTAAATTGTCTTAGTCATTTCGTAATCATGACGTAGTTTTAATACCTTGTATTTTAACTCTACCTTACCAACTACTAGGCATAGCCACCTTATTTTTGAAAAATTACATTAATTATTTATATTTTATATTCTAAAATTCGCTGAAAAGTTTTATAATTTACTGTAAAATAAATCTAAATATTTTACATGTTAATTATATTACATATATTTAATATTTAAGCATTGAATTTAAAACCTAGGAGGCTAGGTTGTCAACATGCTTTCCACGTCCAGTAATGATTGTATTCGCAGTAGTATAATATGTGTTCTCATTAGGTATTCTCGTTTTAAAATTGAAATAATAACATGTATTTATCCCGGTAGAATATTTAAAATGATTTAAAAATTAAATAAGTGTATTAAAGTAATCGAAATTTATTTATACATTACGTTTTACGTATTACGTATTGTGGATTAGCGAGGCAAGTACGTAGTCCGGTCCTACATAATAGGCTCGATTCGTTCATAAAGAAAATTTGTGTATGTTACACAAACCGTAAATTAATTGTAATATGCCAGGTTCTTTGGCGTTAATACTATCATACAGGATTGAGGGTCCATCCTCATTTACATTACAATACAGTGACGAGAAAAAATGGGGGAGTTCATCCCTCAAAATCAATATTACTTTTTGACTACGACTGCAATCATATTATATGAATTTATCTTGCTCGAATTCGAGGTTTTTTCCTCTCGCTTCTGTCTCTCTCGCTCCTCTTCAAAATGCATTCTGTAGTTCTATAGTTCTACCAAAGTTTGATACCGTGCCGAGATGGAGGAGACCAAAGCTGAAACGGTCGAGAGTGTTATACCTTCCACGTGCATGCATATGTGAGCGGATCATAAGTAGGATAATATTCAGCTTGAAATAAATCCCAGTAGTCTTTCTATAGAATAATGATGGTTAAGTGACTGTGACTCGGTCTTTGGTCCCACACCACACACCACTTATAGTCTACCATTGCCTAACATATGTTTTATTCATGGAAAAATGATGGATAGACAAGCTGGCTTTTTTTTTCCTACTCCGACCATATCAAAGCTTGGTTAAAAGTCTATTACTTGTAACCTATTATATTTTTATTTGTATGTACGATAGATAGGTATTGTTCAGTAATAAAATAAAGAGAAGTGATGCAATATCCAAGATCCAAAACCGAGTTCTATCAAGTGTTAGTGCCCTTGAATATCGTAAAATAAAATTTTGCACTACTACTACTAAACTAATATGTTCAGCAAGAAATCATAGCACCGTGAAAAAAGGATACAATAGAAACTAACTAGT
>JAQFZE010002728.1:0-13935 GCA_034695245.1 Dicyrtomina saundersi | reverse complement strand
GTTATTTCATATTTATATACGATTTAAATTCTAACAGTCAACTCAAAAACCAAGAACAAACAATTTACATACTATTATAGTCTGTAGGCAGGGTTTACAGGATTACAGGTGACAGGGAACAAAAGTCTTACGATTAGATTTAGAAATACATTCAACATTACGATATACTGACCAGTGATAGGTGACATAATTACTAATTGTTGACCCATAATTTCCTTTCAAAATTTATATATAGTTTCAGATATGTATTTATGATCTTAGTTTACTGTGATAATTAAATCTCATTACATCTTCAAAAAATACTAAAATATTAATTATATGAATGAAGAACAAGACTTGAAGCTCAAATTTTAAAAATAATAATTATTGTGAAAACATAACTTACAGGTTGCCTGCACCCAACTCTGCTGCATTTAAATCTTCGTCTTACGTCATACGACTTACCGTTACCGAAACCATACCGTCTTCTCCTTATTCTGTTCAGTAACGAGTTTACAAGAAGGACCCACAAATGATTCAATTTGGGTGCATGAGGAGAAATTCGAATTGATTTGAAGAAATCGCCGTTTTTTCAAGAGACATTTAGTATCAAGTATTAGTCAGTTAGTGAATTACAGGTTGTGTATGGCAGTAATTATTAGATATTATAAATAGAAATATTTAGTATTAGTATCCGATTCGAGTAGACAGTAGATTAGACTTTTACTTCCATGCCTTGGAAAGGAAATTGTTTACGGTTAGTACAAGAATATGGTCCTGTCATTATGACTGAGCAGTAAATTTAGTAAAAATATTCGTTCATTTTAGCGACGAAATCAAAACTAGTTTTGCAGAGCAAATAATTGTTGTGTAGATAAACATAAATTTCCATGAGTTTTTTTTACACGCAATAAGTAATTAAAGCTGGAAGCATTTACATCGGGGGAGCGAAGTGACACACATAGGAGATCCATCTGTGAAGTCAAAGCCGGGAAAGAAGGGAGAATCTTCGTATGATTTCATACGACAGCATTAATTGTGATCGTGTTCTTATTTTCGTTTAAGAAAATAAGAGCAAATGTCAGTGGTTGGTCTAAATCATAATACTGCAACCGGGATACCAAATTCCAATCCAAACTCGTCCTCTGTAAATCCAGTCAATGCAAATGGAGGTTCACCAAATTCTGGCCCTCCAATGCGAATCTTCGTGCAGAGAGATTACCGACTTGGGGTGGCCATCAGATTCGTACCTGAGTTTCCACCCGAGCTTAATGGACGAGTAATTGTTTTTGTCTAATTGTTTTTCCATGTAGTTAGTCACTGTCCATACATTTATATTTTATAATAAAATTCGGATTTTAAAACCGAAAAAAAGAACTAAAAACCCTTATTAATAATTTGTTTCCAGATTGACCAAGCCACGTATGAGTTCACATTAAATCAAATTAATTGCTTATTCCAAGAAGCTGAAAAATTTGACTGTAACACCTTTTGCGAGTCTTGTTTGGGATTTATTACCGCAAATCTGGTGTATTTCTGTAGAGATACCAAATACGAGAAGGTATGTGAAGAATATGGAATCAAATATTTACTTACATGTTAGTGCTATAATTAATTACCAAACTCTTGTTTTGGTGCTTCACAGTTGGTAAAAACATTATTAAGTAATTTTACATGGGTTCGGTTACTATGAACTCTGTAAATTATAAGTCACAAAAGTAAACATCACGATGTATTCAGATAGTTTCATTTCACAGTACTTATACATACAGTGGTATTGTAGTAGGTTCATGTTCCGAATAATTATTGTACAGTTGTATAATTATTTTGTGCTAATGGTGTTTAATTATTTTGTGTGCAGTGCTTGAAGCGTCTCTCGAAGTTCATTAGTGAGCAAAACAGTCGCGTGTACCTGCCTCGCGGTCTTCAAATCACAGATCCTGTGGAGCGTGGACTACGATGTGTAAGCTTTATCATATTTTTTTGTTTACGTATTTCATTACTTGAGCCATGAGGCTAGAAATTATTCCGTAGTTTGTTAATTGTTACAAATGCGTAGAGGTGCATTAGTCGGCTACCGCTCCAGTTACAACTCAATTAAATGAAAATGCGCATTGTTTATTTACACATGGATGTATGTTTTCTTGTTTCCAGATTGAAATAGTTATTTTGAATGACCAAACCAGATCGTAACGATTTATACTATCTCGCAGCTCACTTTTAAATTTATTGAAAGACGTAAAAATACTGATGAAACTGATACAACGTTCTAATCAAAAATCAAGTAGACTTGGCCCGTACACTGGTCATCACTTTGAACCGAAAGCAAACAAATTAAAATGCATGAGGAGAAAGCAGGACCAGGACCCGAACAAGTGAAGTTCATAGCATTTTTGGATCCATCGGAGGATTTGTTGAGTGTAAGCTGTTAATGTACTAACTATACATTAGTTACATTGCCAACGTCTTCAATCATATAATAATAATATTATAAAGAAGTCATCAGTGTCATCCTTCCTAGTTCAGCTCACCAGTCAGATCATAACAGATCGCGCATTTTTTTTTCGCTCCCCCTTTTTGGTTCCAATATTTTAGAATCAAGTTGTAATTTTGGATGTATCTGTTTAGATTTGCAAAGTGGCATATTTAGAATGTAAATATAATTATTTGATGGCAATTTGACTTAATTATATTAATAATGATTATTACTGCAAATTGCAATCGCATGAGTTTTCATATAAAAACAAACAAATCAAAACTAAATACCTATATAAAAATACAATTTAAGGATCTTAAGAGAAAATAATGCGTTTAAAACTAAAAAAACGAAAAACCTCCAAAAGTTGTGAAATTAATGCTGTTTTATAAATAATGGCTTCAATATTGCTACTACTCGCTTTTTACTTCCGATTTCATGTTGTTAACCTATACAAACCTCGTTCGTAAGCAAAAATTAATGACAAAGGAATTACTATGTATGCATCACTTACTGTAATAATCGCTGTGTTGGTGTGTGTGTGTAAAGAATATGAATATTTATGACTGACTGTCCTTAAATATATATAAAAATATATTATATGAATATAATAACAATATTATAATCATTCATTTTTCAAATGATAAAGAATAAAACCACGTTGATTAATTCAGAGTAAAAACAAAAGGTTGTTGTCGCATTATTATGAAAGTAGAAAAACGGAGTACATATAATGCTAATTCTGCATACCTATTTTATTAAGAATTCATACTAAAAGTCACAATCTACTGACGCCTTTAATTGCTACAATTTATCATAATAATCATCACATCAATTAAGTGGAATTCGAAGAAATAATGTGCTAGTAAGTGCAATAAAAAACAATCCGTTAATTTTTATAATCATTATTTATTCATTTGGCATAAATATTTGTCAACGAACTTCACCGTAAACTTGGTGCACACAAAATAGATAATTGCATACCATACGAGTTACAGCAGCGTACCTACAATACATGAAAAGACAAAACAATCTTGATTATCTTCACCTCTCTTTGCCTTATAATATAATGATACTGTCCATTCAACTAATTAATTAACTATTGTCTTCTTAAATCTAGAATACCAAAATATTATTTTGTTAAAACTTTCATTCACCTATAAGCATATTTTACTCAAAGCAACCATGGTCACATTTTAGTCTTTAGAATTATTATTAGAATTCATAATAATATTATGACGCCCCCGATATCGACTCACAGAATAATAGCAACTATAATAATATATATTTTGTAAACCTTAAAATAAATTAACTAGACTTTCAGCAAGTAATTTGTAAAATATTAAGAGATAGCTCGTCACACCTCAAAGCCCATGTGATGTAATTTTATTACACAATAAAATCTAGTTTAACATACTTATTTAAATTTAATAATAAATGCAAATTTTTTTCTTTACAATATTGTATTTTCTGCGAGAATTTAAACAAATGAAAATAATAGTTCATTATGATATACCTATGTACTTATGTTAGTTAATAATTAATTCAGCCATGCGAACTAAACCTAAAGCATTAAAATTATTACAATTTACCGTCAAACAAAGTCATGGCTACATTTACCTTTGCGTTGTACTGAACACGTAGCGAAATTGCAATACAAGAAATTTCGTGTATAGTGGTGGCAAAAAATTCTCAGCATAATAAAATTGTGAAATAAAAAGGAGTAAATAAAAAAAGATCTTAAGAATCTCTTAAACCAGTCAGTTTTAGGAGTCTGAAAATGTTCATGATTTAAGGCAGTACCGCTCGATCCAAATCGAGGCAACATCAATCTTTAGGCACAAAGGGAAGTAAAATAATTACAAATATTTTTTTTATTATACTATACATAACAATTACCTCTAACAAATAAACTTAAGATACTGATGCACTAGAACAAGTATTCCTATTATAAAAACATTCATAATATAATTAATTTCTTGTATTAATAATTATAAACACACAAGTTTAAGCTTAAAATACTGAAAATGATCTTATTGTGTGGCATGAACATTTGTAGGTAGGTTAGCAGTAATCTAGTAATAGTATAAGCAGGATATGGAGTATGGACATGGACATTGTTTCTACATCCAAAATAACAATGTAAACACTAGTTTTTAAGTAGAACGAAATATAGTACCTATCTATTAATTAAATATATGAACACCTTATCCAATCAATACACAACAAAGTATTAAAAACTCCATAATTATTTTCATCGTTCCTTTTACGAAAGGAATTACTTATAAAATATGAATTTGTAATAAACTGGCACACAGAAAAGCAAAGAAAAGTTCTTAAACGTTTATGACTCGGTAGACTCCAATGATTGTGTTATGTAAATTGGCTTCCTATTTCTTGAATTCTCGATTAAATTCAGATCGGAGGGAACTAAGCTCAATGGTGTTTCTGGGACGGAAGAACTAGTGGCATGTCCTTGTCGCGGAGTACGAGGGAGGGAATTTTCTTCATCCGTGTCCACAACTATTTTACTATTTGTATGATGAGAGATGCCGTCTAAGGAATTAGGACCATGAACAGAGACAGAAACAATTTCATTTTGAATCAAATCTTGTCCCATTGTGTCACCACCTAGAAAATCAATGTCAATTAAATCGAAAACATTAAACACAGACAAAGACTGCAAATAATTATTTGTTCAAATAATATTTTTCGCATAAATGTGTTTATTACAGTAAATTTGGAGTCGCTTACTATAGCTTCCATGGTGTGGGGCAGTTTTACCCTTTCTTTTATATTTTTTTGAACTCCGACGAAGGAATCCTCTGAATACACTTGACGAAGTTTGGCTTGAACTTGTCTGTAACAAAAAAAAATCAAGAAAACATGAATTATCACGAAAATATATTCCTACTTACTTCTCCACTGTGACTTACACAATACACATACTAAAATTAGTACGTATGAAGTATTATAATCAATATTAGAAGTAGACAAGTTACCTTGGTTGACGTCTGGTCATCCTCCAGGTAGACATTCTCAAAGGAACCAACTTCTCTGATTTGATTAGTGATTTCTTCAAGCTTTGGATCTGCTGCAAATAAAATAAATATTAATCATAATAAATAAATACGTAAGCTAATGCAAATTCTATAAAACAAAGCAGATAATATGTAATATTTGTTTTATAATAAAACTATTACACAAAAAGCAACAATCCTCGACCCGCTCACGCAATACTATCTAAGCACTATTAGGAATACAAAAATAGCGATATTCCTTCATCACACGTTTTATAAAGTAAAATATAGCTGTAGGAAAACTACGTTATGCTCTTTAAGTAAAGAGAATCAAGGAACAAACTCAAACCCAACCTACCTTTTAATTTCACGTGCACGTTGTGACCATCAACTCTGCCCATAGGCCACTTGACGTCAACTATTTCCTCTGTCTCGATCTATACAAAAAAAATTACCCAATACGTAAGAGTTAGTCCGAGTCAAAGGCATTACCATATAATTCTTCTCGCAATAATACTTTTCACACTAAAAGATATTAAGTAAGAATCTATGGCCCATAGTTTTCACCGTACATTTGGAATTTCAAACTCACGAACAAATTATATATGACAAAACATGCAAATAAAATCTCTACATGAGATTTTCCTAATAACTAAGAATTTTCATTATCTTTTTTCTGTATTCTATTCTCCCCCAATACCGATAACTAAAAGACTTACATCATAGACAAGGACAGAGTCTAGTTTCAACGAATGCTGAGTCAAGATGGGCTTCAAAACTTCGGCAAGTTTTCGATTAGGATTAGCACGAACTCCAACACGCCAACCAAGTGGTAATTCAATTCCGATGAAAGCTCGTGGTTCAACTTTGATTTCCCTAGCACTCATCTCCGAAACTTCCACATTCAAGTCCAACGCCTGCAAAACACATTACCCAAAGTTAAAAACCAAACAAAACATGCTTAATGAACCAAGTAACTTTCGTCATCCATTTTGATCGAAATCCAGTCTGAGACTCGGATCAAATAAGTCAATGACGAATAGATCAATAGATTATACATATGAAAAACATTTAGCCATTTAACATTCCATTCACATGTCTACATTGAAAATACACAATTATATGCAGAACCCTCCTCATGGAAAGTCAAGTCAAGGTTTGGTACATTATTATTTTTTGTTTTCATAATAACTTAATTACAACGACCGCAGATAAAGTTAGGTAATGACTATCATCAGTCAGACTACTAAGCAGATGATAATAATATAGATTACAAAAAAGAGGGCTAACATTAAAACGTAAAATACATACCTATACATTCGTGCAATAAATGACTAAATATATAACCCTACTACAACAAATATATACGCAAGAGCAAGAGGGCAAACTAAGTTAAACGGACTAAGCCTTGACTTTGACATCAAAAGGCAGGGTGGGGTAGTGCACATTAACACATACCTTGCCAGTGGCGACAGACACGACTTCGAATGCTGAGTAGTGAAATTCTCTCTTCTCCAGTAAACGCTGGACCGTAGTGCAAAGAGACTCCCCAGGCTTACAAGGCAAAACAGTAGTTGAGTTATCAGGTAGAATGACTCTACAAAGTTTGTAACTCTGTCTTCGAAACCCATCATCTTGATCTGACCCATCAAACTATAAGTGTAAATAGAATTAAATTAAATTAAATTAAAAAGCAATGGAAGTCTTTACTACTTCAAAGGGCAAGCATTACAAATCCAATCATACACTGCAAGAAAACAAGATAAAAAACATTTAACAATATAGATATTAGCGACACTAATTAAAACTTACATTTGTAGCCATGGCTGTTCGTTGAATAAAGGACAAGTCTGAATTTAAACCATCAATATCCTGCAACATTGAATAAATAGAAATTTTAGAAACCATTTATAATTCACATCGATGCAGAACTACACGCTAAATTATTTGATGGGTATAAATACCAGATGTCCTACGAGTTCGAAGCTATATAGCCCGCTTAACTGTAGAACAACAGTACGACCTTAATATAAACTTTTTAACTTTTTAAGGTTAATTTTTTAAATATTAGTTTGATCATGCAGTGAAACCACACTGACAACATTATTTATACTGATTAGATGTTTCAAACGTTTTAATTTATGAATGTTATTCACACATAATCCATGCAATCAATTCAAGAGAAGAGAATAAATCACGACAGACTACAGTGAATCTTTTAATTTAAGCACATTTTCCACTCTGAGGCGCATGAGGAAAGCAATTCAACAGAGCATTTTCTAGTGCTACACACACATTATAAGAAACATCTATGTATAGATTACAGAAAATCAAAAATCACACAAAAACTATTAGTATAATACACACAAGAAGTGTATGCATACTTATACATTATCAATATTATGCTATGTATGCTATGCTCTTACTTTATTCCTATGTTTGTTCTTGGAACGATTCTTAATATTCCACGGGAGGAGAGACCGTCTTCGTCCATCTTGATGTAGTTTATGAGACTTGACAGAGTCCTGATCAGAATCAGATGGATCCCCCACCGACAATGGAAGTGGTGTGACGCCTGAAGCGATATCACGGAACATATCAGATCGTAAAAATCGCGGGTAGCAGTCAAACTTCAACAGGTTGAATACTTGTGCCAAGGGTAAGTCGAACATCTCCACAGTTGGTTGTGACAAGGCTTTTTCCACTTGACACCGCGCCTATTTTCATGAATAAAACCAATTTATGTTTCCCAAGTCAAAAGAGAACAGACAGGCAATACCATATTGTAGTATTCAATAATTCACACTCTTTTATATCTACATTCCATTTACCGTACATAAATGTATGTACACAGAATTTCAATCTCAATATTGTGCCCAGTTAAGATAAACAACAAACGACTTAGCGTTCCTTTCCCTTTCAAATGAAATATGAACATACTGCATTCCGCAACTTGACTTCGGCTCAATCCCCCATCCCCGCTACAATTGACAATAAATAGTAATAAAATGGACTACAACAAATACATATATGTGCACTGGAAATCGAAACTAATCAACAGCCTGCTGTGTCAAACTATTTAATTTTTTCTATATTCAAAAGTATCAGTAAAGCCGTGCCTTCAAACCATCATTGCAAGAAATACACGAAATTTTTTTCATAAAGCTGTAATAAGAAAATGAAATAATATACGGCAGTACGGCACGCGGTCAAAAATGTAATCAAACCAACACTATCATATATGCAGTATAATAATATGAAATAAACGAACCAAAAGCTAAGTAACCGTTATCCTAATTTTTAAACCAGAGCACTAGTAACAATAAGAGGAAGGCCACACACAATATTGACTACTAAAATAACTTCCTGCTCTAGTGTTGTTGGCTGCCTATTAAAACCTAAAATACATTTTTATGGACTTCTTAGACTTTTGTCGAGAGAAGTTTTTGCCTACCCAACCTCAACCAACTAGTAACCAATCAGCTACTTACATTCCACGATGTTGGTGGCAAATTACATTGTAATTGATATAATCAATAATCCATTAGCAGTAGTAAGTATAAGCTTTAAGTGAATTACAGAACTGAAGGAATAATATTTACTACTGACATATTCAATATTTACTAGTGAACATAAATCCAATTTTGGACGTACCTGGAAATCGACATTGACGGGTGTTTGAGCCCCGGTTTGAAGAAACCGTTGGAAGATGGTGGAAGCCATTGATATTCTCTGTGACTGCGTAAGTTCCGAGTAAGCTTCTTTGAACCGCTGGCAAGCCGTATAAAAGTGAATGTTTTCTGCTGAGAATTCATGCTGAAGAAATTCCTGCAAAATAACAAATTAATCGATTCAAAATTAATTGAGATATTATTATCAACTAATTGATTATTACTACGATGTATGAACTAACCGATCAACCGATGTATTTGAATTGGAACTCGTCTACTACAATACTGTACTGTACTGACTCCAATGATACAGGTACGGACTTCGCAGTTCTACTAACTGCTCCTAACGCTTAACTAAAACTCAAACCAGCCATGCCTTTTTTTTCTGTCTTAAACTTTTAGAACCATGTGCTTTTAGGCTGCATAATAAAATAGTGACGAGTGACACCGCTAGCCTTTTACAATATTAATGCATTTCCACGCCGCACGCAAATTAAATGTCCGCGCGCCAATACTGATTCCATTCCAATTTCCAATCTATAAGTATTTAGCATGTCTAATAATCTACTTAACTGCTCATTCTTCGTAACGCTTACCTAATGAAGTCTTTCACAAAGCCATTACTACAGACTACGTGCAGACAAACGCATGAAACCACTTAATTAGAAGGTATTTCATGCGCCTATTTTTGCAGTAATATAATAAAAATTATAAAAGTTGCAAATATATAAAAATGACTCAGCACAAAGTCCCCCACATTTTCCACTGCCCAATATTAGTCTTGAACTGTCAAAGTCAAAGTCAAATTTCTTCCTTCAATTTAATTTACCTTGTTTTGGCGTTAATATTATGTACCTAGGTATGTACTGTTCATTCATAACTGCATTATTATAAGGACATCATATTATTTTAAGAATGAAATCAAGATAATTACTGTGTTACTGTCCTGCATAATCCGCATACAACAATGAAAACACGCTGATGCGTATAATATATTCATCACGCAAAGTCACAAAAGGTAACTGTTTTTTGTTAAATCAAAAAGTACATTGATTTCCCAAACCATTTTTAAAGTGCTAAAAATCCCTCTGACATCCGACATCCCTCAGTCCATACATTCATGTTAAACAAAGCATAGGTAGTTTAGTACATACTTTCATTTGCCTTTTTGCCTTTCCTTTACGCTTAAAAAAAAAGGATTATCCACACAAAATCCAAGCCAAAGTGTACTTTGTACTTATGTAATTGACAGAATCTGTCTTTACTTAGTTCTAATTTGAATGCAAATTCAAAATATTAAATGCCGAACCTTCCCTTATGGCCATATTAAAATTGAATGAAACTGAAACCGCGTGTTCGTGTGTGAAGTAATTATATATGTGTGTGAAGTATGTACGTGAGACCATATGATTATTATATAATCATAATCCTAATTATTATTATTGGGGTTTTATTCACATTTACCAATTAGAGAGTACATACACATACATGTGAATTGAATTAACCAAAACCAGAGTTATGTAGGGTCAAAAAGCAAACAAGATTTGAAACTCTCTGTATAATAATAACATGGACGTAGCAGAATGTTCCACCCAGCAACTACATACTACAAGCCCCTATGCAATGCATATACACGAGACAGATGAATAGGAAACTGTCCACGTTCACAACAACAAGAGATATCATCATATTATCATAGACTCTGATCTTGTCGAAACTCCTTTTACAAATACTAAAAACTAAAGGTGCACATTATGGGAAAACACTAAAAAAGGAAATCTGAACATAGCATCAAAAACAAACACCGCCAATTTACCGGCAAGTTTAAAGATTACTTTAATTTTATACTCTTCAATTTTACATGGTCTACATAGACATTCGAGATTATCTCTCAATGATGACCACCATTGTTCATGTTAGCTACGTACATAATATGTATATGTTGGATGCTGATGTTGACCTGGTACTGATGGACGGGATGAAGACGACAAACAAGACGATGAATCAGACGGACTACAAAACTACAAGGTGAAATCGTCACAAAATGAAGACATTAAATTAAAAGCAAAAAGATGAACAAGAAAAAATGGTGGATTGGTTTTGGATTTGGAGACTGACGACTCTGAATATGCTTGTATGTAGGCAGGTAAATATATGTATGACTGGCATAGGCTGTAACATACATATTGGACAGATCCAATATCGAATTCAAATTGGCAAGTGAAGAATAAAATAGCAGGGAACATTTGTTTTGCAGCAGGAGCTATACGATTAAGAGAATAAGTCTCTGAAGAAGAATGGACAAAAAAAAACCTGTATAGTTTTGAGATTAGATAAGTTTCACATTCACATATCTCTCACTGATCCCGAACCACGACATCTAACAAACATCCACATCATATCGTATCATCATCATTCTTATACATAATAATTTCACTACGTGCCTATGTAGCTATGTATATGCGATTTTGCCGTTTGTGCGTCGCCTTCCATATTGAAGCGTGAAAAGCAACCATTTATACATACCAACCTGATATTGGTAAAACCCTTTATCATAAAGTAAGTTTACGAAACTGATTTTTACGGTTATTTAGTATTTTTGAAGTGTACTTTTTGAGCATTTTTGAATTTTTGAGCACTTTAAAAAAAAGATGCGAATCACCGTATTTTTGCTTCATACACTACGTGTAAATAACAAGTTTTACGCTTTTAAAACTTTTGTAGAAAGTACAATCGAGTTTAACGCTTTTAAATAAATGTAAATAGTTTATTTTGTATTTTCAAAAGGGTATGAATAATTTACGTTGAACTTCGAAAAACTCCAAATATCTTGAAAATGAGCTGCTCTGCATTTTTAAAACTACCATAAATTAAATTAGCAAACAGTTTATTTTCCACTTCCACAACAGTGTAAAAACTGTAATTCAATTTAACAATGATTGTAGTTGAATGCTCTTTTTAAATACATATTCGAAAACTTGAACAATCTGCCACACATTTAACAAAAAATTAAGAAGAAGCAGCATTTGGCTTATATTCCCTCTTCCTCATCGTTATAAATAATGCAATGACCATAGATATCTCTACGAGTAGACATAACTAGGTACACATATAGATACACAAAATCAGGTATAATAAATGAAGGCTTGGATTTAAATTGGAATTCTTCAATCAATTCCTTTGAAATTCAAAAGGAAATCTCTCTCTCTCTCCCTCTCCCTACGATTCTATGATATGATACTCTGATGACGACTGACGATATGCAATGGAAGGAAGAAAACAAGACCCACAACAACGAGAGAATCGCAGACAGAGCGAAGGACGGAGGAGACAAGAGAGGAGAACACAGATGAGACTAACTCATACTTTTTCGCCTCCAATGGAAATTACATGAACTTCCATATTAGGGGAAAAGATCGAGATGCTGATCTGATGTTGATCAGGTCATCGTGATGCACTTTCCACACGCTCTTTTCACTTTCATACACTTCATAGTAATAATAACACAATCTTTTTAGATTTTACAACTTAAGACAGACACACACACATACACTATCAGTCCTTTCTACTCATGGCCAAAATCATCGTCCTCGTCCCCGTCCCGATCCCGACGATTTCAATCACAATTATTCTATTTAATACTAAACTTATCATTTATTTTATCATTATTTTAGTTCCCCACCTCCTTCAACAGCACACTATAAACGACAACCATAACACTTCTTCCCTCCCTTCGGCCTTCCTCCATTTTTTTTACACGGCACAAAATACAATCAAATAGCTGCATACAGCCGTTTTTACTTAACATTATTTAAATATTATATATTTGAAATTTTAATATAAGAAATTTGTGCTTAGTATTTGATTTAAAATTCGCAAATTCACAAGTAAATAGTGAACTGCTAACTACTAGCGTAAGTCTAAAATCACACTAAAATCCATATTTAAATCAACTATTGAGGAAATTAAAGCAAAAATGCTGAACAAGTACAGATACATTGTAATTTAATTTGCACTTTAATAAAAATAATGGTAATAACAATAGGAATGTATATATATTAATGATTATAATTTTCCTAACAGTGTACCGCGCAACCACAAATATATGTAAGCATAGTTAGTATCTACTTACGAAACGACGGAGCTTTAGCGCTCCCACATTCAACGCAACAGTGCTATGCATTCTACATTCTACAAAATATTATTCCTACAAATCTACGAAACGAAACAATTACTATTCACTTCCACGATCAGGGAGTATACATCATATCATATAATATTATACAAGACCATATATATATATGAAGTCACTGTCATAGTCTGCAGGCTCCACATAATATAATATTATGTAGTATGTAGAAGCCAATAAAGCCAAACGCAAACAATGATGCAGAGAGAAAAAGAAGAAGAAGAAGAATGAAAAAAAAAACAAACCAAACCATAAAAGTTGTCCAAGTCAACCACATACCGAGAGAGTTGAATTTGGATGTTGAATTGTTAGAGATTTGGTTTTACAAAGCCACAGAGATAGAGAGAGAGAGAGATTTTAAATCTAATAATGTGAGCAAAAGCCAAACCCGAAGCCAACGTCGAAACTGAAGCGAAGGGAGAGAAGAATCCAGTCGGCGTCTCAAGAGAAGAAGTTTCAGAGTAATCACGGACGGACCGAACCCATTATTAACCATCACATAACCTTTAGTATGTACTCGGTAGTATGTAGGTAGGTAGGCAGGTGCCTATGTAGGTCCTTTAGATGATATTTAGAGGAAACACACGTATAATTTAATAA
>JAQFZE010002727.1:0-13941 GCA_034695245.1 Dicyrtomina saundersi | reverse complement strand
ACTTTCAGCTATCTCAGTATATATTTTAAGATTTATATTACTATCTTCTTGAATAAGATTGTTAATTTGAGTTCGGTTTATTTTCACCGCTGTACTATTAATTTTACATTTGTTATCAAAAACAGATGTTTGGTTTGTAATATTATCTTTTGTTCCTTCTATTACCCCTATAAGATTCTCTATTTTACTAACTTCAAAAGCCAAACCATCTTTTAATTTATTTGTCCCATTAGTGAATTTTTTAATTTCAACATCATTACTTTGTATTTTGTTCAATATATTCAAAGTATTTACAGGTAATTCATTATTTGTTTTTCTAATATATCCAAGTTTTTAAATAATTTATTATATTTATTATATTTTATTACATGCATATATAAAATCATTATGACTAACAATATTATTCATTAACTGTGAGCATAAAGAACCACAAGCATTTGTTCCAATTTCTTGTAGTTTATTAGTTGAATAAACTATATCTGCTATTAAATATTTACACAACTCTATAGGTGGTCCATGACCAAAAGAATCAAAATAATATTGTTTGTTATTGTTTTTATACCATAAAGTCCAATGAGTTCCAGGGTTATTATTGCTATCAAGATTTAATATTAAAATTTCTATATTTTTATTATTCGATGGTAAATTATCTCTCATAAATACGCCTCCAAAAACATAGGTTTTATTACATATTTGTCTTGAATATTTATCCATTTCTATATTTGTTAGTGTTTTTAAGGATAAAGTTTTAAACAAAAACCAGCACCGCTTTGCTCAAGTCCCAATAAAACGCCTGTTTTTCTTTTCCATTTCAACATTATGTCTCTTTGTTTCAGCTAAATTTGTTTCTTGTGACTTTTTATTATTAACTGCATTAACAACTTGACTGACACGCCCTGCAGCAGCCCCTACTCCACTAATATTAGCAGCTGCATTAGTAATTAATGGAATTAGAGCTAAAAGAGGCAAAGCTCCACCTTTTTTAATATTTTTTGATAAATCTGTAATAATTTTTGTACATTGTGAAGTTGTTAATTTTAAATTAAAGTTATTACCCGTGGCGTTATTGACTTGTTTTATTTGACTTTGTGTTAAATTGATTGGATAGCCTTTATCTTTATTGAATTGGGCTTTATTTAGATGTAAAGTTATACCATTTTTATTAGTAAACGCATTTTCAATAGCCTTATATTGGCTTTCTGTGAATGAAATATTAATCATTTATATGAAAAAAAAATTTAATAATTATTTATAAATTTAACTTAAATTTTTCTACTTCCTGTTGTAGTCATAGACATTGCCCTTTCTATAAATATAACCACATAGGCTGTTGTATTTGCAGGAATATTTTGTCCAAATTTGAAATCAATTTTAATACTTATTGTATTTCCGCTAATTCAGTCTTCTTGAAACGACGTATCAAAGCAATAAAGAGGATAAGCTGTTTGAAATCCTAATGGTGCTATTTCAGGTTCTGAATTAGTAAATAACTCTAAATTTTAAATATCTATCATTATTTTCCATATAATCTAAACCTTCTGTACCACCATTAAAATTAATACCTGGATATCTTATATTATTTAGAGAAATAGAAGCATCTAGAACACTGCAATGATCAAAAACTGCAGTATTAGCTTTCCGACTATTTGAACAGTTAGTTCGGAATCCAACTACAAAACCTAAAATCTTTTAGAGACCGGAGGTAGAAGTTAAATCATGATTTAAAATTATAGCTTGTGCCACCGCAAATTGTTCAACTTGTTCTGTTACAAACTTATAAGGGATCTTTGGTTGAGTTGTAAGATATTCAGATATTTCAACAGACATTTCTGAATTTAATTCAATATATGGCATTCTCCAGTTTTTAAAATTAATATTTATTTTACCATCAACAACAACGTTGGCACTACTGGCTTGTGTACTTGATTTAAATATTGCATTTCCATCAAGAACTCTAACCAATTCAACAGAAACTCTTACTTCTAATAATATTTTACCCTGAAATCTAAAGACGTGTGAAAACGGAACTATTAATTTTCCTTTACCTTTGTTATTAGCGTTTGTATTAATTTTGAATAATAAATCATTTCTATTAGCAAATTCTAGATTTTTATCTCATGTTGCACTATATTCATTATCATCTAGAGACGAACACAATGCATGCCTTCTATTGAAACTAAACCCGTCATTATATTTTAATAATCCTTGAATTGAACTAGTCTGTCCAACGTTGGTGTATTGTTCTATAGTTGTATTATTAAATTTTAAAGCAACCTTATCAAATAAAAAATTAGTCCATTATTAGCTATTGTGATTAATTCTGTTCCATCATATTTTGTTCCATCTGCTTTTTTTACTAAATCAACCTCAATTATAAAAAAAACTATTTTCCAGAAGAAAGTAATTGTCTACATTATCAATTCGAATATAATTGGATAAAGCTGCGATTGAATTAGAAGATACTTGTGGTAAATAATCCTCAAATCTACAAAATTTTATTGCATCATTGCTTAAAATTGGATGACTAAGATCCAGATATTTTTCAATTACTTTTTGTGTATTCATTTATTAAAAGACAAAATTTGTGTTTAGTTTTTTATTTGGAATAGTATTCATTTAAATGTTTGAGGCAGTGCAGAGCTCCTGTTTTTAGAACTTGTTTTTTTTCCCTAGGTTGTTCCAAATGTGAGACATTTAATGTTTTTTTATTAATAGTTTTATTATCTACGGCAACATGCCTATTTTCATATTTCATATGTTCTGTATTTTGATTCATTTATTAATACTTTAAACATAGAGTAATTGTTATTTCATCACCTCTAAAATTAATAGGATTAAATTCTTCATCTGTTAATCATACAGACATTTTATTAATATACTTTTGATCTATATGATAAAAAACTGGTTGGTTGGCTTTCTCTATAATTTTATAACCTGGTGGTACTTCTGGTGTAAATAAATAAATACATCTAGATTGTTTGCCATTTATAGCACATCCAGAAACTAAATCACAATGTATTAGTACTGAGTTAACAGGATTATTATCAACTGTTGTATCTGAAAAATATCTACCTTGTGTTAGTTGTTTTGGTGTAAATCCTAATGTTTTACCAATTAAATTACTTGGACTAAAATCAACAACATAACTAGCTGGAATTTCTATTAAACATTTAGCAATAGAAGCATCTGGCTTGATTTTTATTGTCTTGTTTAAACCTTGTAACGGGGCGTCGTCTTTACTAATTTCATTATTATTTTCATCAAAACGTAAAGATTTTTAATTAATTTACCAATACTATCAATTTCATAACTACCGGTTTCTATAGTTATATTTTAGAATCCTCCATCATTTATTCTATATCTGAAATTATTATTTCTTTCATCTATTTTAGGTATTGAATAGTATGCAGATATCTTTTTCAGAGCCATTTGGGCCCAATTTGGTATAGATATAGGATCGTCAAAATAAACAGTAATATTGTTTTCTTTTGTATGTAAAATTATATCTGATTCTATTTTATTATTTAGTATTTTGAATTCTTGTAGAATATAATCCAAGACTATAATAATATTTTCATTACTCATTCACTATGTAATTTATTCATAAGTATAGAATATATTTTTTTAAATGCCTTTTCTGAAAAATGTGATTTAAATTTATCTAGTATTTCAGTAGCTAATCCTATATGACTTTTATCAATATTGGTATTTCCTGCTTGTATATTAGCTAATGTAGTTTCTAACTTCGATACAAGAATATCTGGATCATCTATAATAAAACGTACATTAGTTTTAAGTCAAGCTTTGCAGGCTTTGCCCTTAAGGGTCTCTGACCCGCCCGCGGATCCGTTCTGGAGGCCTTGACCGATTGCTGTTTTAAAACTTGCTTTATCTAATGTAGTATCACTTTGTGATCTATGTTTACTAATTACACCTTGTTTTTTAAGATAAGCAGAAATAATACCTCATTTTTCACCTTTAGAACTTCTTAACCGACCTTCAGGTGTGTAACAAGCTTTAGTTTTAACCATAAGCCACGCATATAAATCAGCATCATTCATATCATATTTGGTTTTATCAGGATGTATTTGAGTTACTAATTCCCATACACCAATTGACAACTTATGTTTCTTTCCTAATATATGTATGAAATCATCACCCAAATCCTGTATTTTTTCAGTTTTAATATAATAACCATCGGTGTAAACAATATCGTTTACTTGAAGCCTCATGGATCAAGCGTCCTTAGATTAATTACCTGAATATTTAAAAGATATTAGACCCTCTTTATATTTTTGATAAATAAATTCTAGTACATTTTCAATTGCTAATTGCGCCTCTCTTTCTTTTTGTACAGATTGATTTGCTAAAGCTAGATTTTCTAACAATTGATCATTGCCAGCTTTAAATTCCTTAAATTTAGTGTACTGATGATGTGCAATATTTTTTAAATGTACATGTTTAGCTCCAACATCTTTTTGAAAAAAAGCTAATTCTTTTGAAGCTTCTGTTGCTTTATTTTTAACTGTATCAGTAATATTCTGTGTAGCTTTAATTAATGGTGCATTTTTTTTCTTGTTCTAATGTAAAGGTATCATCTCCTGTTTTTTCAATGATAAATTGCTCATTAATTTTTTTAATTATTTTCTTTTTTTTATATTAGCCGTATTTAACGTTTAATTTGGTTTTCTTCACTCATTTATATACGTTTATTTTATACATTATTTTTGCACCCGAAGAGGATTAAGGCTAGTCAAAGGCTCTTAAGGGTGAAGCCCGCTACGCCTGTTTTGCTACTTTTTGTTACACGTGGTTTTATTATATTTTGTTTTATTATAGTTTTCTGTTCTCTATATTCTAAGTTTTTCATTTGTTCGGGTGTTAAATTAACACACCTATTAAAATTATTAGAATAATCTTTCCATTTTACTAAAGCTCTTATAATATTAGGATCTTTTGTTTTCTTTGTTTCTATAATATATTCATATTCAAAATCTTCTTCTTGTTTATTGTATAGTGTTATTTCATTTGCATAATATGTTCCTTTAATTTTTTTATTTAGGTAGTCTACTAGTTTAAAAGTTATAGGATCTGTAGGTAAAACTTTACTAATATACAGTATTTCTTTAGCAAATTGAGGTTTATACCCTTCATCAAATTTAGTTCCAAATAAATGTGTTCTTACTCTTTGACAAGAGTAAAGTCCTTCTATAATTTTTAAATTATTATTTAACTCACCTAATCTAGATTTTGAACCATAAAGGTTTAAAAATACAGTTAATTCATTTTCTGTTTACTCGCTTTAATTTGTGTCATTTTAATACTACTATGCTTTGAATTATTATAATTTGTAATACGATCGTGTAACACATCAACCCATTAAGTTGTGTCGTGTTCAGTCATATATTTATACATCTTTTGTTGAATAGTTCTTGCAAATCTTTCTACAATCATTGCTTTTGTTTCATTTTCTGTTGTCTACCAAGTAATATCATATTTTTTAAAGAGATTAATAGTGTTTTTGCCACTATATTTAGTTCCTTTATCAGAATAAATTTGTTCAGAAGTTCTACCGGCTCCAAAGGTTCCAAGGCCTCCAAGGGCCTTTGGCCCGCTTTCAAGTTTTAATACAACTTCAAAACTATCTACTACTTTATCTGCATTTTTAGTTTTTAAAGGTATAGCTCATCCATATTTAGAAAATGTATCAATTAATAAATTAATACATCTATAACCATCATTATCTTTCACCAATTTTTCAGGCATAAACACTTAATCAGCTTGCCATATTGCATCAATACCTGAAGTATAATATCTTCTACGTTTAAATTTTGTTATTTTACTTAAATGCTTAGTATATGTATCCTGTGTAGCTAGATATTCTTTTACTATTTAAGGTTTGGTTCCTGTTTTTCTAGCTAATTCGTTTAATCCTACGAATCCAGTCAATAAGTTTTTATATACAGAATCTAGTATTTCATATGATTTATGATCTAGCTGGCTTGAGTCCTCTAAACGTTCTTTGAACCGTTATAATTTGTTATCATGTAATAATTTAAGACCTAAACATAGATATAATTTTGGTTTTATTAAACTTTTAGTTACAGCACGTTTTACTTTTTCACTAAATGTAGGATATTTAATTTCATCTATATCTTTTAGTAATTTTTTATCTGCTTTATGTCTATGGTCTTCATCTTTTTAAATATTATATGATAAATCGTGATGCATTTCGGCTTCATCAATTCTATCTTCAGGTTTATCTCGTTTTGCTATTCTTTCTTGAAACTTAGTTCCAGGACCTAAATAATTACTACCTGGATAATGTACTTCTCCTATGTATTTTTCTATTTTGTCAACTATATCACCACCCACCACTGTGTTCAAGCCCTTCTGGGCGGGTGAAACCCTTAAGGGCTGTTGGCCTGGCGCCTTTAGTTCAAGGGTTTTTGACCCGCCTTTTTTATAAGTTTTGGCACTCGTAAAAGAACACTTTTTAGTATTACACACAACATTTTAATTTTATCATAGTTCTATTATTTTGAGTTATTACGTGGTAAATTTCTTTATTAGGCGTTTTCACCTTACATCTCATACAAATTAAACGGACTACGTCCTCCTTGTGCTTTGCGCTATTATTTATTTACTAGCATTTATTTTACTTAAACATCTATTATGAATACTTGTTTGTCTGTGCCTTGCAAGTTTATAAATTCTTACTGTACGACCACATTTACAAGTTTTTGGTACATTTTCTTTTTCCTGGACACAGACTTTGCATTCGGCTTGTACACCATTTTTAGATATAGCATGTTTTCTAAATTCAGGTATTGGTTTTTCATTTTTAAACGTTTTGCATGTCTTAGTAAAACAGTCCATTTTATAAGAAAAACATTGTTAAGTAAAAATATTACTCAATAATTAACCTACGTTTTTTATGAATATTTGATCTTTTATGTCTTGCAAGCTTATAAATTCTTACTTTTCGACCGCATTCACACGTTTTAGGCCTACTTTCTTCTGCTTTAGAACACAGTTCACATTCTGGTCTTAGACTGTTTTTAGTTGTACAGTTTTTTATGAATTCTGTTGGTTGTTTTTCTTCGTTGCACCTTTTGCATTTTATATTTTCACTGTCCATTTTATAAGAAAAAACTTTATAAGGAAAAAAAATTATTTTTTAAACACCTAAACACGAAAATCTTAGTGAGGTTTTGCTAAGGCTACTTAGTGTGAATTTCAAGATTGTTGAAATTGTTACAAAAACCAATGAATACTGTGTAAAATTATTAATTTCTTGAGGTTTTATGCTGTTTATTAACAATGTTTTTGCCTTTTTGGAAAATCGGTCTATAATTTTGGTTAGGTTAAGTAGTGTTAGTTAACCTAAATAGCTTGTCAATTTTGTCAGTTTTAAAAATCAACAAATATTATGGAAAATTATCGGTTTCTTGAGGTTTTATGCTGTTTATTAGGTTAGGTAGTGCTACTTAAGTTAAGTAGCTTGTCAATTTTGTGAGTTTTTAAAAATGCTGAAAAAGCATCAAATATGAGCTAAAATCATTGATTTCTTACTTTTTTTTGCTGTTTTTCAAAAAATGTTTTTGCCTACTTGGAAAATTGGTCTATAGTGACCCACCTACTACTACCTGGTCCTCAAGGGGTTTTGCACCGCTTTTAATTTTTACTTATAAATTAATTTCTTATAAAATGGACTTCATAAATACATGTGAAATTTGTAATGCGACAATTTCAAAATATACAGAACCAGCTAGAAAACGTATGCATGAAAAAACCAAAAAACATTAAAAAAATCAAAAAAGAATCCTACTTGAAAAAGAGCCTAACCGGATTGCAAAAATAGAAAAAGTAGAAATGTCAAGGAACCCAAGAAAGAAATAATAATTTAACACGACTTTAGTAATACCAAATTAATTAAACGACGAAAAACTAAAATAAAAAATCTAAATTTTTATCAAAATACCTATAATTGAAAACCAAAACAAACTAAAACAGAAGATATTGTAGACGTTCTAAAATCTATATTCAAGCATCATGAAAAAAGATCTATGAAAATTTAAAAAATTTATATTGGTATTATAAGTACTTTTAGTGATGGCACTTAGTTCCATAAAATGTATAGTTTTTACCCTAAAAAAAATTCTTTCAGATAAGTCAATAATTAAAGCAATGGGCAAAATTGCTACATATAAAGATATAACAACTAATAATCTACATCTTAAAGTAACAATTATTTTCAATATTCAAGGTGAACGACTAAAAAAAATAATGAATTTACATGAAGATATTAGAAAAAATAATGTGTTAATAAGATCAATAACGATGATAATTGATGTTGTATAAGAGCTGTTGTTGTAGATATAACATATCTTAATTCAGGCAAGTTTGAATTTGCTAGCAACGCTGGTGTAGACATTATTTTTATAGATAATATTGAAAACGTACGATTAAATTTAAATAAAAAGCAAGATAAAATAACAAATAAGTTAATAAATTACGTTAGGTTAGAAATACTTGAAGCAGGAATGACTTCAGAATCATTAACAGAAGTTAAAAATAAATTAGGTATTGAAATAAGTATGATTTCTTTAATTGATGGTGCATTTAAATGTGCTATCAAAAAACCAGAAGCAGAAAATCAATTGTATTCATTACATGTAGACAATCATTATGATTTTTTTAATAAAGTTGCTGCTTTTTATTGTTGTTTATACTATTGTAATGATTGTAAAACACCTTATCAAAACAAAGATCAACATTTTTGTGAAGATAAAATGCAAAACAAATTTAACATGTGTAATGAATCAAAAAATGATTGTAAGAGTGTTGATGAAACTACAAAAGATTGGAAAGATTGTGAGGATTGTAACATTATATTTTAGAATCAAACTTGTTGTACTAATCATTTAGGAAAACAATGTGAAAGGTTCAAAAAATGTAAAACTTGTACAGCAAAACTTTTTTTGACAACAACAGTAACTTAAAAGAACAAGTTTGTAATCAGATTAAGCGCTACATTTGTGAAGCTAAATATGATAAAAATTAAAAAAATTAATGTTTTATGGGTTTTAAAAACCTAGAAATTGTAGTAAAAATTACATATTTTACGACTATGAAACATACTTAGATGAAAATTACAATCACATTCCAATGTGGATGGAAACACAAGATTTTAATGGTATTAAAAACGCCTTTGCTAAAAAAATTGAATTTTGTAAATATGCCTTACAACAACAAGGATTTACATTTATAGAACATAATGCAAAAGGTTATGATAGTCATTTCATTTATAATTACAGTTTATTAAATGGAATACAACCAAAATTAATATTAACAAGGACAAAAACAATGTCTATGTATATAAAAAAATTAAAAATTAGATTCACAGACAGTTTTAATTATATTGCAGATCCACTTAAAAAATTTTTTTAAACATTTAGATTAACAGAATTTAAAAAAGGATATTTTCCACATAAATTCAATATAACAGAAAATTGGAATTATATAAGTTCTTTACGAGATAAAGAGTTTTATGAACCAGATAGAATGAAATCTGAGGATCCAGATGATTTTTTGAAATGGTATGACCAAGAATCTAAGTATTATGAAGAAAATAAAAAGTTTAACTTTGGAGAAAAAATGATTGCATATTGTAAATCTGATGTTGATATACTCAGAAAAGGATGCCTAAGTTACCGTGAATATGTAATAGAATTGAGTTCTATGATTAAAGAAGAATTTGTAGATCCATTACAATATGTCACGTTAGCTAGTGTTGCTATGGCTGTATATAGATTTAGATTTATGCCTAACAATAAAATAGCTGTCGTATCCAAAAACAAAAAAAACTATTCAAAACAAAGTATAAAAAAAGTAGTATATAATGTGTAATGTTTGAGGAAAACATAAATATTCAACATGCTTTAAATGGCGGTGAATTTGGTATACGTGATTTTTATAATAAAATAAGAAAAGTTGATAAGAATTGTCAAGAAACTAATACAGTTTATAAATTTTATGGGTGTTATTTCCATTTGTGTCAAGATTGTTATGATCCAAAACAAACCAATACTTTAAATAAAACTACAATGAAAGTCTTATATGAAAATACTTGTCAATAGACAAATTACATAAAACCCAAGCGGTATAACGTAGTTGAATATTAGAGTTATCAATTTAGAAAACATAGACAAATTAAGAATTTCAATATCGATAAACCTATAATTTCACCTATAAACCCAAAAGATGCTTTCTTTGGAGGCAGAACAGAAACAATTAAATTACTCAAAAAACATACTAAAAATGAAATAATTAGGTATTATGATACTTGCAGTTTATATCTTAGTGCTATGGTATTTGATGATTATCTAATCGGTCATTCTATTAGAATTAATGATGAAAAAACTTATGATACAGAGTGGTTTGGTTTCATTAAATGTAAAATTCAAACACTTATTACTTTATTATCATGTATTACAAGCAAAAATAAATGGTTTATTATTATCTCCATAGTGTTACACTTGTGCTAGTTTAAACCAAAAAACAATGTGTAATCATAATGAAGAAGAAAGAGCACTAATTGGTACGTGGACTAGTGTTAAAATAGCTAAAGCTGTTAAAACAAGAATACATTATCTAAGAAATTTATTCAGTTTGACATTTTAAAGAAAAATCAAAAAAGTTATTCAAGGATTACATACAAACATGAAAATCAAAACTGAACCCTTATATAATAAAAAAGATTTTACTGAAGACAGATTGAATAATTTCATTAAGCAAAATAAACAAATTGGCATTGACATTAATCCAGATAATCTTATTAACGATCCAGGTTTAAAAGCTGTAGCCAAATTATGTAAATATGGTCAGAAAGATATATTAAAACAAGTTAAAATTGTGTCAGAATATGCAGATTTATATAAATTAAAAGCAAATCCTAAACTACAAATTCTAAATTATACACGACTAACAAATACATCTGTATTAGTTAAATATAAAGAACAAAAGGATTTAATTCTATGTTTAAAAGATACAAATATATATATTGCAGCATTTACAAGATTAAGCAAGATTAAGATTATACGATGCTTTTAGTAAATTAAAAAATAAGTTATTTATATGGATACAAATAGTGTAGTTGGGGTTGATAATATAGATCATCCTGTTGAATTTGTAACTGGTAAATAAGTCACTGAATGGGAAGATAAATTTAAAAGGAACAAAAAAAAAGAACTAAAAGTACACGGTATAATAGATTTTGTTTCAACAGGACCTAAATCGTATTCTTATAAACAAAATAAACCTAGTTATGCTAGTTGTACTAAATTTAAAGGATTTGCAAGTAATTACACAAATAGTCAAGAAGTTAACATGGAAAACATGCAAAAACTTATGTTAGGCTTTGTTGAAAAGTTAACTACAAAACATGATCTTTTTGTAAGAAATAAACAAGGTGGTATAAAAACATAACCAAATCAAGAACAATCATACACATTTAATGGTAATTTTAATAAAAGAGTTGTTTGTGAATATAACAAACAAACACAAGAATTAGACACGAAACCATTTAGTTATTAATTTTATCTTATTATAAATGGGTGCACACATTTGTTGTTCAAACATTAAATGTACAGTTGTGTTAGAAGATATAAGCACTTAATTACCAAATATTAAAAATGTTAATGCTTTACAAAATGAAAAATTAAAAATACTACAGAACTAATTATTGAGTATAGATAAAAAGTCTTTAGAGGCTGAAGGTCGACTTGAATCACGTATACCAGACTACGTCATTAAGGCCCGACATGCATTTACTATTAAAAATAAAGAACTAAGTAAATGACAAATAAAACAGTTTTTGTTTGAAATAAGAATCTAAAATTTAAACATAATCATCTATTTCCTAACATATTTGGAGCTTGAGTAATTGGCAAAGGTTCCTCTCGGAAAACCTGTTTTGTTATAAAAGTTTTATTACAAGAGAGAATATTCGACTAAAATAAAATAATACTAGTAGGTGATAGTCTTTAACAGGATACATATCAAATATTAATTAAACTATTTAAAATAATCTTATAAAAGCACATGTGGTTGCAATATTTTAAACTAAAAATTTAATACAAAAAGAAAGTGTGTGTGAATTACAACTAATATAGAAATTGGAATAGGATTAAAAATTCAAGATAAAAATAATAATAAGAGAATAAATATAACAGTATATAATACTGAGGACGCTAACCAGATACAAAAGAAATTGATTCTAATTTAAATAATAATTTAATGTTTTTGATAATGAAATAAACTAAAAAAATCCGGCGCTTCGCGCCGGATTTGGCAACCGTGGGCCCGAAGTAGATGCTAAGCTTTAGCGAACATTGGTTTCAACATAGGAGGAAGACACCTTCAATGTCGTAAAATATGATCTATGAAGCAAATGTATTTTAATGAAACGGATGTGGCTACTCAAAAACTTAAATTTTTCAACATTTTCATCTTAAACATTGTAATTATAATGAAATTGTAATAAAAGATTATTAGTGCGAGTGCGGCTGGTAGCATGCTTACTACGGAATGACAGACAAAAAGTCAAACCAATTTCAATACAGTAAACTTCGTATATAAGCAACCCGGTTAAAGGGAATAACCGCTATAAGGTAGAAAAATAGACCATTTGGTTGGCCGGCTATGCTAGCAATGTTATAATTTTCTGGTTAAAAGGTATTTGATATAAGGAATAAACCGTTGTAAGGAATTGATTTTGTACCATATTATGGTATTTTTTGTCATTTAAAAGGAATTTTTTTAAAACTTGAGTGTCGAAGTATCAGGAATGAGGCTGATGCTGATGAAATTTTAAAGCTAGCTGCTACAGCTTTAGGTATGGAAGCTTTGGAAGTGGAGGCATTAAGTTTTTCTGCCTATGCATCCATAGATGATAACTTGCTCACAGAAGAAGAAATGACTGACGAACAAATTGTCTGCGGCATTTCACAGTGTGACGAATCCGACGAGGATTCTGAGGAAGAAATTGCAGAAACAGAAGATCTACCTCCCTCAATTCCCACGTCTTCTGAGATGTCAGAAATGCTGCAGAAATTTCAGCAATTCTTTCTAGCATATCAATATAAGTACTAATATTTACCTTTTAATTTACACACCTGCAAAAAATATCTTTGTTTTAACTTAAACTGTATATTTGTAAATATTTATAAAGTTCCGCATATAAGAAAAATTCCTTAAACGGTTAAAAGGAATAACCGCTAAAAGGAATGTTAAAGGCCGGTCCCACGGGATTTCTTATGTACGAAGTTTACTGTACATGCTGAAGGTCTGTACAAAGGTGGTTTTAAATAGTTGGTAATTTATTATAGAAAAAGTAGTGAAAATTTAGGTAACGCTTTTTGCATACCTTGGTATTTAAAGAGTAATAACTTGGGCTGCGTCATTTATGGATTATCCCAATAAAAACGTGTAACATTAGGTGACGTTATATATTAACCCTCCTAATAAAAGAGTAAAAAAAATCATCTTAATGAAATATTGAAAATCTCGGTAACTTCATTTGTGGGTCCTGCCACAAAATGAAAATTTTGGTGACGCCATTCACGGACCATCCCAATAAAACAATAACGCAATCGTTTTTACTGTGTGGCTACTCTGGATTTTTGTTTTTAACTTACCCTTTCCCCCTCTCTTACCCACATGTATATTATAATCATAACCCGTGGGTGCAGCCGCAGTATTTATTATGCTTCTTTTATCGGTATTTGGTTAGAAATTATATTTGTAATGTTGTTTTGCTTGTTTTTTGAAATTTCAAATTTTACTCACTTTAAGCCTACCGACACAACTTGATAACACAAATGCGGGGAACTCGGGGGAACGGGAACGCAGCTACAATGGCTGGCATGGTACTATTAG
>JAQFZE010002726.1:0-13942 GCA_034695245.1 Dicyrtomina saundersi | reverse complement strand
ATATGGCATGGTGGACGTAGACGGGACTCGGACCTTCGGGCGGAGATGAGTTTGCATAAGTATAGCGAAGCTCCCGTTGCCTTTATATCATAAAGTATACAGTAATCCTAATCGATACTGACAATGAGACAGTTACATTTTTTTTACTGCATGAAATATTATGTGTGATGACAGAGACAAAAATTCAATTATTTATTATAGTCAGGAAATTGTGTTGTTTTGTGCATTATACTTATTTACAATGACTTTCCTACCCATGCCATGTCAGTCTCAATTTCCATACTATGTAACTATATTTAT
The DNA here is from genome assembly GCA_034695245.1 of Dicyrtomina saundersi. Taxonomy (NCBI): domain Eukaryota; kingdom Metazoa; phylum Arthropoda; class Collembola; order Symphypleona; family Dicyrtomidae; genus Dicyrtomina; species Dicyrtomina saundersi. The sequence goes on along the minus strand of JAQFZE010002726.1, from coordinate 13,642 downwards.
TTTATACCTATATGTATATTCAATGTCTAATGTTATTTTTACTCCTATCGTTAGATCTCTTACTACATCTATATTAGTTGAAATTATGAGCTAAAATACAGTAATAGAAATTATGACAAGAAATAAATATATATTATAGTCTTGCACGCTCGTCAATTTTTTCCCTTGCTCATTATGTATGTATACTATTATTTTTGAGGAAAAGAATTGTTTAAGGGTTAAGTAGTTTATGGATTACACAACATAAAATGTAATGTCTATATTTACAAAAATAATTTATGGGAATTGCATTAGCTAAAGTTCTTTAAATTTTATTTTGATATGTATTCCTAATTTAATTGTGTTGTTTCTTTTTATAAGTTCATTAGTCCTGATTCCTGATCGTACTCGTACTCCTATATATTTTATTATGTGCTCTCAGCTTTCTCACACGTACTGGTTTTTTCCCACTGTGACCGGAGGCGGATGCTTCTTTTTATTCTTATACATATTAGATTAGGTACATACTTCAGTGCATGGTGTCATTAGTGTGTATGTATACTTATGTAGTCAGAATAGGACTGCCGCAGATTGTTAGTAGGAACTGACGTATAATCACAGGTTTGCATTTAATTACTCTGTGACACCTTCAAAGATTGTGAATGATTACATTTAAATATAAGAAAGATAAATTATATGACAATCCGTATGCTAATTACGTGGTAGCTATGTAATTTTTATCACTTTACTTTTGAAACTAATTAAAAGATGATTGCAGCTTCCAACAGAATTGCTACTTAAATAATTTACTAACGATAAGAAACACCGCTGTTTTGAAGTATAACTCTGCCTATTTTAAAATACTAAAAAACTTCATCAAAGAGAAAATTGGAGATTAATAGGATGTAGTTACTCATCTACTTCCATAGGGCAGGTGAAGTGGAGATTGGATAATTTTTAGCTAATTTTATAGTCAGATTGTTCAGATCGAAATGTTGAATTTTTAGTATGCACAGAAATACTTATATTTATTTATTATTTATCATGCGTGCTTATCTTTGAAGTTCCTCTTGCAAACTAATCAGAAATCTCTATTTAGTCACAAAATTATGTTTTAATATATTTAAATATAATTTTATGCGTCAATATTATATTATCTTGAGAATAGACAAGACGGTTCAGTATTTTTAGTTGCTAAGTATATATTATATTTTTATGTAGTCACGTCCAAAGTCACATCGTTGAGATTCTTTCTGCAAAGTAATGAGGAGTTTTTTTTATAGCTACATGTACAACTCAGCTGTATTTCCCCTAAAATATTTAAGCTCATAAATGTAAACGCAATAAATGTAAACTGAATAATGACATTCTTACAATGATTATATATCGTCGGCGAAGCAACAAGTTTGATCATCTCCATTTCCAACGAAAAGCAATACTGATCATCGGTAGTAACTTAAATCAATTTAATTTGCACCAATACGTTATAAGTACGCTGTACGGTCCCTACCCAATTTGGTATGTTTAACACGGATTTGCTACCGTCAACGTATTACATTTTAATCGTAATTAATCGAAAATGGGGATGGTTATGATTGCTTTTAGCTGGAAAGGAGATAATCAAACTTGATCCTTCGCCGACGATATGATTGATTGGATTTTGATTTAGTAGTAGCGAGCCTAAGTGAAATCTGATATACACATAGTATCAAATTTTCGAATCGCACACATGGGTCCATCCATGTAAAAACGCAACACACTAAAATATCAGGTTGAATCGCGATGATGGGAAACACGCTATAGTATTGTTGCTGGAATTTCTGTTTGTTGAAGGTTAACCATGACGCAATTATTAAATTCATATTAATACACATTTTTATTACCAGGGGTTGCAGATTGGGAATGTCAAGGGATTGCCCACGAAGGAGTTCTTCGCAAGCAATTTCACCGCTTAACTATGCTGTGAGTGGAAAATCTAAAAACCAATTTTGTATTAATTATTGTTCAAACTTCCACTACTGGACTGACAGGACATAATCTGTATCAAAGTTGGACACGACCAAAGCAAACCACATTTTCTACAGAAGATCTTTTCAAATATATCTGTAGGACCCAAAATGTTTTTTTACATAAATAAATTCGTAGAAAAGACAAGCGAGAACGAATGCAATGGTGCAATGTGTTACTACTATACATATACGGGCAATTCATTCCGATATATAATGAACATAACTTTTTACCTATAATGCGATCGATTACTGTATTCCAATGAAACTGACAGTTTTGATCTTGAAGGTCTTACCTTTAACAAACCAAAAATGTTAAAAATGTTTTATTTCTTGAAATAAAATGATTGATTATAAATTAGAATATTGCATTTTATCAACGAAAGCCTATTTGCTTTTACTTCACTCTTATGAAAATACATTCAATTAAAATAATCGTAGGCATACACACGAATTTAGCATATTTATACAATTTCATTATATGCCAGTAAGTATGACATGACTATTATTACCTAATGTTTCTAGCTCACTAATGACAACTCCAAAATCACAATATATGAGTACAACTGTTGCACAGCTCAATTGTAATTCAAACAGAATTTCTACGAATGAATCTCAAAGTCGAACTATGCATCAATATTATGTACTGCCTAACCTATGAATTCGAATTTATACTATACAGGTACACACATGATTCATTTTAATTTCCTTGATGCTATTGTAATAACAATAACACTATAACCGCTGGGCTATAAGGTGGTCGTCTTTTTCTCTACATTTACTCGAAATGAGGCGATCCAACAAAAAAAATAAAATCAGTCCACATTTTTATATGCAGCACATATAAGTTTCTACCTGTATATACATACATAATTTATTATAAATATAATTGTGTGCGTACATGGACAGGCGGTTAGAGCGGATTTCCACTACTAACTATCCACAGCTGAAGAGAGTTAAGCACGCGAGTCCTTGGAACGATCTTAAATTGTTAAATTATTTCATTCGCCTTATTTTTTTAAAAACTTTTCATCTGCTTCTTCGTCATTGTTCCTTTGTGTGTGAAAGATTTTCTCCGTGGAAAGCACATACACGTCAAACAAATAATATGGAAAAGGGACGTCACAAAAAGAAACAAATCGTGTGGATACGTACGTAATTTGTTCCAGTTTTAAGGAATTATGTACAAGGGTTTGAATTTGTTGTTTTACGAGAGCGGTACTGCATCTAAGTAAGTGCCAATACCGCTTCTCATATGACATGCGGTCATTCCATGCTTTAGAGGTCTACAATTTCAACTTACATTGACAACACATAAATATGTAATTTACTATTACCTATAGTTCTGCTTTGCAAACATTGCAACGCCGACATAGATGCTCATTACTTATTAAAAAGTGAAACAGATTTGGCGTTATAATTTAAAACACGTAAAAGCACTTTGCGTACCAGTTTTTCATTTATTTTACTTTAGTAAACTAACTCACAATTAATGAAATACAACTGATAATATTTAAAAACAAAATGAATGAGTTCATAAATTGCAGAATGTATTGGAATTTGTAAATACAAGCAACCATCTGTTTAAATTATTTATCTGGTGTAAATAATTCCACTTAATATTTTTATGCATATGAGTAAGAAATTCTGTGTTTTTCTGCATTCGACAGCTAATTTAACTTACTAGGGAGTTACTTATTTCAAACACTAAAATATGAAAATGAGTTTTTCAACTAAAATGGCAGTAAGAACATATAAAATATCTGGCTGAGTTACAAATGTTGCAAATTATAAAGCAACCTGCTTGTAGAATTGGAGGGAAAATCCTACCTAGACCTAACTGTCATAATGTTTGCAGTTAATTAATACTTTACACTTAAATCACTATTTACCGCACTTCAATACATAGATAAATACGCACATATATAATGGATATAAATATTCAGACTAAACAACATATTTGTATAAATTACATGTAACTAGAAAACTAATCTTAAAAGTATTAAACGTGAGAAACGCCAGGATTAAAATCAAATTCATCATACACGTCCCACGAGTCGCTGTCATTGTCATCATCGCCGTTACCTTCAGTGCCCCTGCTGTGGTGATTGTGTTCATTACTAATCCTATCATTCCCAACATTAGAATTAGAAGTGTTAAACCTGATGGGCTTTGACTCAATTTCCCGAAAGCTGGTTCTAGGAGGTGGAGGAGGAGGGGGAATCTGTCTAGGCTTCAGTACAGATTTCCTATCGGGGATTGGACCCATTTGAGCCAAGATACCTAGCCGACTGTCTCTGGGAGGTGTTCTGCTCATTGATCGCGACCCGTTATTAGCATTATTGAGGTCATCGTCATCGTTGATACGTCTCCTAGATGCTGCGGATGCTAATGCCATCGGTGTTGGCATTGGGGGTGGAGGCGGAGGTACTGAATTCCCTTGACCATCCATTCTACTCATTTCACTGTACGTCTCACTCTCTGACGAAGGGAAATGGTCCATTCTTATTCGGGGTTGGATACTATTGGGACTATGACCTCGAATGAAACCACTGTCCAGTGATTGAGAACTCTGTGGACGACTATTCAACTTTTGTTGATTCACTGTGTAGTTAGGATGCAAATGTGATGGTGTGTGGCTATTCCGTATTCCAACAGAAGCTGCATTTGGTGGCAGTGGAACTCCAGAATTTCTATTACTTCCTCCTCCAATTCCAGAAACTGGAGTAGGATTCCTTCTGCCATTTCGATTCACAGAAGCATACATTGGTTCGTTGCCATTCAAACCTTCATTGAACATTTCCATGTCAACCATGGAGCTAATGCTTGGCACACCAAATGAAGTGGTAGGTTGGTCCTGGATTGAATCAGGGTATCCATAGCTTTGTCGAGAATTCCTGTTATTTTCTTGCGCGTACAGGGAATTACGAACTGGAACTGACTTTCTATCATTGTTCCTCCGACTCCACTCATTTTGTTGCTGCGGCTGCTGCGGGTACGAAACAGTGCGAGGAATTTGGAAAGACGAAATGCTTGTGTCGGGAGCTCTTGACGCTCTACTACCTTGAACACCTCCGGCAACACCTCCAGATCCGTTGACAAAGTAGACCGGCATTTCATCTGAATCTGTTTCATTTCGATATGGATCAACTGACGATCGGTCATGAACTGTGACGTCACTAGGCTGAGGCTGGAATCTTGTAAGAGGGATGTTTCCGGCAGAAACGGTTTTTGTTCGGCTGCTGCTTGAAATTGGTTGGGTGTTCTTCTTGGGCTCTGGAGAGTCTCTTTCGGGACTTCGGTAAACTTCTTTAGGGTCAAACTCATCTCCATACGACATGAATTTACCATCTGAAACAGTCAACATCATACTCCCATTAGTTTCGTGAATATATGCGTTTCTAATAAAAATGTTGTAATATGGTTTTTGTAATTTTAATATTAAATCTGTTGTTTTTGATTTACCTTTTGACCGTGCATTATGGATCTTATCTACAAAGTCTTCGTCTCTTTGTTCGTGTTTATAGTCTGGTTTCTTAGAAGGATTGGAATTCGTTTCCCTAGATTTCCCCTTCCGCGATGCACAGCACCAACATGAAACGATTACTATTAGTGCAATAAGCAATGCTGCCACACAACCAATTAAAATCCAAAACACATAAATAGGAAGGCATCCGTCTGAGATGGAATTGCAATCTTTAAGCGCTTGTGCCTCCCCTGCATCACTGACCAACACAGAAATGTCTATGACCTGAGCTGAAAGAGGACTAGTTAAGCCTGCAATATTCACTCCACGAATCCCACAAGTTATGTTGACATAATCATTGGCTGCTTTACTCTCAAGCATTGAAGTATTAATGAAGGATTCACGAATTAGGTCCTTATAAATTATACATCGTTGTTCGTCTCCTGAAGGTACTGGAGAGCAATCTTGCAAATCGATTGGCTCGCACAAAAATTCTCCGTTATTAAGCTTCAGTGCACATACATCATAATGATTCACCGTCCCACCATTAAAACCTGCTTTAGGAGCAGTAAATTTTACTTGGACATGCTTGCTGTTCTCCTCCATCTTATTTATCGTTTGTATACGTGAAGGAGGAAATGAACCAGGATTTGGAATGGACTCCCCTAATTTGAAACTTGGTAGAGTAGAGCTGTAGAATGTTGGACCTACTAATTTTGAAGAGCTAGTATCTACTGGTACAAAACTTCCGCAGCATTTTGTAGCCAATCTGTCATCTAGCAAAGCAGCTAGATTTAACCCGGGACTGAGACTTTCTATACTCCAGGAGCTGGTATTTGTTGTTACATAAATGGATCCCGTGTGGTAGGATGGTTCAGAGGAATAGCCATACAAGAAACTGGAATACACTCCATCGTACTTAGTCGTATCAGGATCAATGCCATCATCGTGGAGTGTGATTGCTGTTGAATAGACTCCAGTTGAGTTGGAAAATACGATGTCCACTTTAACAGTAGCATCTATTATGGGATAATCGTCTTTATTTTTTACCTGAAATATCAAAATTTCATTTAAAATTTTGCACCACCACACGTACTTTTCCCCTTCCTTCATAATCATGCTTAAGCAGTATTTTTGCTCTGATTAATTGTATTACCGCTACGTGAATGGGAACCATCATATTCTGCGTCGAGGGATACAACTGCTTAGACAAATCGTTGGCTAATGAAGGCAAAACGATGAGATCTTCTCTACCTCCTGTCGTTTCAATAAATCCTCTGAGAACGTGTGGTACATAGGATTGCCCAATTCCATTGACATTTAAAATCCAATTTCCCGCCTAATTTTTTGGAGTATTTAATAACTTGAAAATCATATATTTCATACATTGACCTTGCTACAAGATAGGCAGTTATTTTTACAATTGTTCTTACCTGGAATTGACAAGTCTGCGAAGAATTCAATACCAGAACTCCCTCAAAATTTAAAAGGTCCACAAGTGGGCCACACGTCCCCAAGGGAGAATCAATTGAAACCGATGTACTGTTGGAGTATCGAGGAAACGTTAATAAAAATTGTTTAACTTTACTTTGATCTAGAAACGGAACCTGAAATACTTGATTTGCTCCATCGCTATTTACTTCAACTTCTATAATCTAAAACATTTAAACAAAGGTTTAAAAATTTAACTTGCAACTTGTCCATAATATAATTATTACGTATGTAAAGCTTGAGTTAGTTACCTTTTGGAAAAATCTTCTTGGATACTGATCGCCAAGAACTTCGAGTAAATGGTCTGTAAGAATGGAAGTAGTCTTGGCACTGCAAGTGCCACTGTAACCATCTATGCAAACAGGAAGATACAGAACCTTCCTGGTTTGGGGTATGGAGTTCCATTTCAACCAATCCTCAGAATTGTCAAAAGTCATGACAGAGAGAGAATATGGAGTTGTCTGAAGTAGAGTGAGAGCGCTGTCAAGGTCACTCGGTGGCTTGCTAGTGAAGAGAAATACGTTCCATTTCCAAGCTACATGATTCTAGTCCGAGGATAAATTAAAATGTCGTCGTCATTAAGTACATATTCAGGCATAAAAGTATTTTATACCAGGCTATTCAGGTGTTTTACTAACTTTCAAAATTGTATCCAATTCGGTAAAAACCATTTGAAGGGATTTATACTTGTTGTTGGACACGTGGACAGTATCAGCAGTAGACAAGTTGGAAGTGCTTGTTAATGGGGGAGAGATTGTATCCGGGATATTGCTAAGAAAGACTTGTTTATAACTATCAGACAGCTCTCGTGGCTGAGTTTTTTGCGTAAAAGTTTCGTTGTAGGTTATAAGAAAAACTGTTTTAGACTCCGTACTCACATCGATGAACTGAACGAATTGCGCTATGGACTGCTTTACTTGACGTATTCTATTCTGCAAAAAGATTTAAAAACTGCATTTTAATATTTAGGCGCAGAATTCCTAAAACAAAATTGAAAATAGAATGAATTAAAGTTTTTAGCTTACATATTGTTTAATTTCTGGACTATCTTCAATTAGAAAGGCATATGCGTATTTTTGGGTGGGCCCATGATTGACCAGGTGAATATGGGGTACAATGCGCTCAGAATTAGTCCTGCTTTTCTGGTCTTCAGATTTTAGTTGTTTGAATAGTATAATTTGATCATCATTAAAATCTGCATGGCTCATAATAATTTCAGCAGTACTTTTTCTATCGCATTGGGAATTTTGTTTAGAGTTCACAAATCCATTATGCGAAACGTCTAGGCAAAGTTCAGGGTTCTAGGGCATTAAAAAATGTAATAAAAAATACCAGCCAAGAAAAAATTTTAAAATAAGAATTTGAGCGATAATCTATAGTTATCATATTTACAGGTGGTTTTACATCTACCTAGGTATTTGAATTTATAAATGGCTGTGATACATAAACACAAAACTAACTTTATTTATATCCATTGTAGGCACAGCGAACATTATTGAACTACTGCCGTTTGAAAGTTGGCTTCTCAAATCGCTAGTGTGGTCAAGCACTAATTGCTTGCATTTTTCCGCAGACAAGTCCGACCTACATAAAGGTACTCAATTTGAATTTGTGGCATACACCAACTATAGATACATTCTTTGAATTTTAGTTATCATTAATTTTTCATGCGAGGCGAAGAGCCATTAATGAAAGTGATACCTACTCAGGCTCAAAATTCTCCAAGTATGCCAGACGGGGATTTGAACAGCTTGTGAAGTGCACCTGCCCACTTTTCTCGTAACAAGGAGAATAAAGACTGTCTCCATAAAAACCGAACTCCTCAAATACTCCGTACCGAAATTTCAACCATTCGTGCAGTAGAATTTGCCCTCGTTCTTTAGCACTGAAAGTTGAACTTGTTAAAAAAGTGGGTGGGATAAATATCGACTCTCCTGATTTCCCACAGCCTTGATGTTGTTCCGCCCATGGCAATTCCCTGGCAATTGGATGCATGGGAGACACCTTGACATCTAGAATTTAGCATGGTAGAATTTACATAGTACTACAGTACAGCTCCCCATTACTTTGTCTTATGCTATCAAATTCAAATCCAAACAAAAACCGTTTGACCAAAAGCGTACCTGCTGATTCATAGTTTGTGTTTACGTCTGCAAGACCAGGACTCCCTAAGTGGCAGTCCTCCGGATTCCAGATATCTGGAATAAGAAGCGTAATGTTTGGTCCAAAACTTGCCTTTTGGCCTGTTATTTCCCATAAGTAATTGGAAGCCTCTATGAATGATGTCTGATTATGAAATACACAAAATACGACCATTGAAAGCAATTTTCGCATGTACATACTTGTAAATGCGGCTCTTTGTTGTGCCTTTTACCAAAAATTGAGATAGTATGTAGTATAAAGTACATAAGTAGGTCTAGGTCTAGTTAGTAAAGTAGTTACGGGAAAATGTAACTTACACTTAGTGCTGTAGTTATATCCCCGCATGACTTGGAAGGAATATTCGGGTCCAGCGCAATCAAAATATTGTTATACGCACCATTTTCAAGAACAATTCGAGGAAACTTGGCGCCGTACGATGGTACTGAGCAAAAAATTATTAGTAGCAGGAAAACTGTTTTACATCCCTCGAAAATTAACGAAATATTTTTAACATAAGATATCACTGTCTTCCGACCCATTTTTCCAGGAAGTTCTCAGCAGTCAGTCTCATAGAATGGAAAGGCGAAACTCGTATAAATTAATTACACGAGTTCTTCTTTACTTTTGGCTTGTCCAGTATTTCCTTTAATGTCGTGTAGTGCTTGGAAGCTTATAAGATTAATTTGTTGTTAGCTGAATGATGAATGATGGTGGATGGAGATAGTCAATCACGTTGTTTCGCCTCACCGCACCGCTGGCAGCCAGTCAGTACGAGTACGAAATAAAGTTTATAGAAGTAGGCACAAAGGAAAAGCGAGTAATTTTGCAATGGTACAAAATTAAATGTCGAAATTGGAATGGAAGTGTCACCTACGTAAACATGAAATGAGCTGAAATTTCGGGTAGTTATGTAAAGATGACTGATGACCCTGGGGTCCCTGGTTCTCTCCTCCAACTATCGTCTCAGGAATTCACGGTACGACCGACGAAATTACCAAATGCGGCAAAAATTACACAGAACAGAACAGTGGATTCACATGTTTCAGGGCGCCGTGACTTTTCAAACGGTTTTTTAAAGTTTCAGGAAGTCCCACTCCCGGAGGCAGTGCCAAACAGTTGTAAGCATAGAGTGCGTACTTGAAACGATACACTCAATAGCTACTAAGTACTTACAATGAGATAGAGCTTTATTTATTTCTATAATAGCATAGCCATTAATTAATTATATCGCACCAGTAAAAACAAGAACCGAAAAATTTCAATTTTTTAGACACGTCTTTTATCACTTAGCTTTCCCCACACTGAAAATATGATGTGTAGAAAAAATACGCGTCACTTAAACTGTCGAGGTCGAGAGTAGTCGAGACTGCTTGTTTTTGTTTTTAGTTTTTTACTATAGGCTACTACTACCCTTTGCTATTCACAAATGAAATCAGGACTAATTAAATATGCATGTATGATATTTCCTTGTTTCTGTAAGTATTGAATCAACTCATACAGTAGTTCAGTTCATGCAAAATATATGGAAAAGTTGAATGAACATGTGGTTTAGCAGCACTGACCACTGGAAAAATATAATTATTTTGAGAACAGAAACTGTTAAAGGTACTAATTTATCGTAAGAGGCGGAAATATAAAAAATGCCCTATGTTGTGAGTCAGCGATGAAAGAATGCAGTTTGACAATAACTAATAATAATACATAAAGGACGTTAAGATCAGAACTAAAAGTAAAATTATGTCACAAACTTCACGGTATAACTAAAAAAATAGTATAAAATGATTAAAGTAAGTTGGAGTGACTGCTGACATCATTATTACAATTATTACCATCCGGCAAAATATCTTTATCAAGTGCGAAAATTCCTGTTAAAATATGTGAATCAAACATGTATTTAGTATGTCTCGCCCTGCTGGGAGAACTAGTTAGTATATATTACTGCAGTAAAGGGTACCTCTTTAGTTGTAGTTTGGCATTGAGAAAACAAATGATTATCATTTTTTTTATCTTCTGCTGCTTATAGCGCAATATGTCTGTTCTCTACATAATTTGATATTGGTATTCCTCCTACCAAAATATTGAAAAAAAAACAACGAAAATTGTGATCAAAACGTAAAGTACTTAGTATACTAATATTAGCTATAGCTGCCGTCCATGCTCATTACTCATTATTAGATTATTATGAATCCTTTCTCAGATAAGGATAGATAATAGTGCATATGACATATGCTCACAGTCAGAGTATATTTATTATGCAGTATTTTGATAAAGCTTAAATACTAACAAACAACAAAGTAATACACACATATACAATTTCAATATTTAAGCTTAAATACACAATACAAGCCGCTCCAGCTCCATTTCCATAAACGTTTTCGTCTCATTCCATTTTTCATTCATTTCATGCAAAATAGGCTCTCTCTCTCACCACCTGTAAAACTTTATGAATGACTTATATTTTCTCTGTCCCATTTATTACAAGCAGATAGGTATAGTAAAACTGAATTCTCTATCTCGCTCGTTCCACTTGACGCTTAGCTCATAGTGCGTTAGAATAATATACTACACTAACTACACTAGGCAATGACTATATGTCACCTAAATCTAAACAATAATTTTAAAAACATATACATATATGGAAATAGGAATACATTGCATTTAATTCATACACTGCTACTACAAATTCTTGTGTTTAGCAATTTTTAATTGCTGGCTGATTTAAAAATCCTGTAAAACGAAAAAAACAAGCATCTCTTAAAAACTAAGCTATGGGGTTAAAAAAACACTTTTTTCCCAGGTTGGAATTGGAAACAGTCTGTAGAGAGTGTATGCAGCCGCGGTGCGATGGTGCTTGTTAGTAGTCGTGATTTATAATGTAATATCAGTGATAATCTGCCATTGTGTGACACTAACCTTTCAAATATAGCTAACTTTAGGTCTGAATAAATTAGAATATACTATTAAGTGTTCAATTAAATGTGTAACTCGGTTAAAGTACTATATATAATCCATAAACCAACTTAAGATATGAAAAATGAATGACATCCTATCATTGTGTGCCACTTGATAAAAAGTTGCCTTTCATAGAATTGCAATTAGAATGTTGGTAAATACATTTTTTAATGCAGCGGCGGACTAGCTCAATTGTCAAAAAATAATAATTAGCAAAATAAAATTGGTTAGTGTTGTTCTGTTTTTTAAGTTTGGTGAACGTTCAACCAGAATCAATGCATATATATCAATTTTATTTCAAAATTCGCTCTTACCTTCTAACTCCCGGATATCTGATAACTCCCGGGTCTGAGGCTAAGTTTGAGTTTGAGAGTGTGACCCCCGGGAGTTATTAGAAGCTTTACGGTAAATAGCTTTTATATTTATGTACATGCAAATCAATAGGTACACTGCACTTTCAAAATTTTGAATTGTGATGTTTATAATAATAGTTCTTTAATCAATTAATCAAGTACAAAAATATCATAACTTAGGGGCATCGTAATTCGGAATTTAGTACCATAGCTTAGAGTTATCATAAATTGGGGGATCATATAAGGGGGGAGGAATGTTGCACATACATCGACTGACGACTGGACGGACAGTGACAATCTAAGTATATTATGCTACAACTTTACAGAAAATAATAGTTGTTAAAAACTAAAACTAATGCATATGAGTGATTGCGACATTGAGATGAGTGTTTCAATTTTAATGTAAGTATGGGATATAATCATCATCAACAATTATTTCAAGTTATTTAGTCATTATAGGTGGTTTATCCATTGAGGGTATCACATAGGATAAGATAACAAAACTTCAATCTCTTTTTTTGAAATGTCATAATGGACACCATTATTGTTCGCTTTATCACATGCTAGTAGTATATTGATTGAATTGTAAGTAGGCGTGTTCAGTTTCATTAACACAGAACAGCTTTTGAACCTGACCTGAAATCGCTCAATCCTATGGGGCAATGTCATCCTGTGCTTAAGTAGAAGTAAGGACAGTAAAAGTTACTATATTTACTTAGCCATTTTTGATCATATTACTATTATCGTTCTTATCACCGCTAGTCTTGCATAAAATCATGCTATTTCATTTTTGCGCATGAATAGAGTAAAACTACAAATAATTGCTTTCTCGGCCAATTACTGTTTACACCGCCACTCAGTTATCTACATCATATTACATTAGCACATAACTATCATAATTCATCAGATCGATATTATATGCAGATAACAGGTACAACGAGAACAACAATAATTTCGCTTGTACAAATTACAAATACGTATGTACATGTCTGGAGCAAACCCATAGCGCAGTTGCAGGGAAAACTGAAACTTGGCTGAGTTTTTTTCCTTTTCAAATTCAGTATTGCCTTAAAAGTTCCAATAATCTGGTTTATTTTGTATCATCATTTCACCAGTGGATACGGATAGTTCCCTAGATCCTGGGACGGCAGAATCAAAGGATGTCAATATGTAATTAAGTGCCATGCTGTATAGGAGCTATTCTGCTCTATGCTTAAATCATATATGGATAGACGCATTGATAATTCAACTAT
>JAQFZE010002725.1:0-13942 GCA_034695245.1 Dicyrtomina saundersi | reverse complement strand
GTTCTACCTGTCTAATATAATGGTTGTTTTTCCTCTGTGTATCTTTACAGTACATACTGTTCTGTACTGCACTTTACTTCCGGACCATATCCAAAAAAAATTTGCGTACCTTTCCTCTGTATATTATATAAAAATTATTTATTTACAAAATTCTCAGTACTCATTGTTATTGTTTTATATCAGTCTATGCGAGGACATTTTTGTATTTGTAGTAGTACAAAAAAATATATCTAAATGTGAATGTCTTTTGGTATAATATGGTGATGAGATTATACCTATGTATACCTTTGATTTGAGCGTAGAGTAAAAGTATATTTATTATAAACCTATAACGAATATAATATTCCCTATGAACCTTCCTAAATTATGCCTTCCTTCTAATATCCAATTTCAACCATATACGACTCTAAATGTCATCACATACCTATATAACATTCCCATTATTACCTAAAACCTACACCTTTATTATTCACTTTATTATTATTATTATCGGCATTATATTTTAAATACCACCAAACAACTCTTTTCTCTCTCTCTCTCTCTCACTCACTCTCTCTCTCTCTACAACCTACCAACTTTGTCATTATTGTTATTGTTATTATTACGTACATATAGTGTGATTGTTTGATTATCTCTCTACTCCATCCAGTAATGGGTTCCCCCCACGTATCTTGCCCTTTTGTCTCGAAAAACAAGCAACACGTGACATAGTGTCTCTCTCTCTCTGCTTTATATTGCTTCCAGCATGCGTGCATGACTACAAACAATTTCCAAAAAATATTAACAATAATATCAGTAGTAGTAGTAGTAATAATAATTTTATTTAAAAACAAAAATCCGTGATTGATTACTCTCTGGGAATGTTTTCTCGTTCTCTTTGTCTTTTTTCTCTTTCTATATAATATTATATACAGTGTATTATTATGTTTTTATTTTGTATGAAATTATCAAGTTAATTGCGTGTATATATTATATAAATATATTATACTATAAATATTTTTTTTCACATTTCATTCTACTTTTTTCTATATTATATTTCATGTATAAGAGTGATCATGATGAACAGAGTTAATAATCGACTTTTTGTATGTGTGTATACGGAACATTTAGACAAATTAGACTCGACATTCAGCCGGTCAAGATCATCATCCATGTCCAGTTTGGATAATATCACTTCCGAGTCTATTCAGTGCCTCACTTTTGTGGAAACATTTCCTAGAAAACATGGTATTTTATTAGCATTCATTTATATGTGTAGAACATAATAATAATTAAATTTAAATTTGGAATGGATGTGGGAAGTAGGAAAATGTTGTCATGTGCCGCCGCCGTATGTGATGATAATAATAATCAGCTGAATTTAATTTGAATTGTAATTTGTGCAAATTTATCTGTAGACTCCACGACGTCGGTACCAACAGTGTGGGTTGGAACGAGCCTAGGCTCAATACTCGTTCTTAATATTGGATTCACAGGAAGTGATCGTCAGACGGACTCGCTGACTGTAACTCCGTCAGGGACAATCTTTCGACTCAAAGGATCAATACTTGAAATGTGTTTCATGGATGCCAATGGTACTTTGATTAGTGGCACCACTGAGTCTTGGAAAGATGAAGCAGCCAGAGCGAGTATGCTACACATTAGAGATACTTTTTCTTGCCTTTCATTACTTCATTTCAATTTCAACGTTCAGTATTGTATTCGTTATTCCTTATTCGTTATTTTTCGTACAGAATCAATATAATATGTAGCTAGTATGAGTCTTTTAGTTTTTTTTTGTTACCTCCGTAATTTCCATGTTTATTAAAAAACATGGCCTTGGTTTTGGTTGTTAAAACTTTTTTTTTTCACGGGCTGGAGATGTTCACATAACGTATGTACCTATTTACTTCAAGTATGTAATAGCTAATGGAGTGGCAGATGGGCGTATAAAGGATAAAAGGGAATCTAATGAAAAAACTTCTTGACAGGGAAGAGAGAGAGAGGAAGATCTAGTACACCTCTCGTAGCTACGTATGTTATTAATCTGACCTGTGTTCACTATAAAGAGTGTAATAAAAGACATGAGAGTTCCTCTCCCAAGGGAGATGTCTCATTATTGTTGTTATTCTATAGCATATCAGTATATGTAGCTTGAGTCCGAATCGGAACCGGGAAATCGGAGTTACCTATACATTTTCCTTTTTTTATTAATGTCAACGTCAGAGTCAAAGTCAGCGTGGATCATTACGCCCAAACAAATTGAGAGTTGTTTTTTGTATTTTTGTTGTTGTTGTAATTTTTATGTATGTGTATTGTAATAATATGAACCGCTATATTTCGATTATTATTATTTGGACTTGTATTTTTATAGAAACACCAACAAAGACGTCGTCCCGAGGCTCACCAACAGATCCACAAGCAGGGAATGCCCCACTTCACTATGCCATACTTGTTTCAGAGAAACAGTCACGGGTCGTATCATTACCATCCCAAACATGTTTGTACAAAGCTCAGATGGTCAATAGTAATAATTCGGCTGGTGAGCTACCTGCGTCTTCATCAACGTCTTCATCTTCGGCGTCCTATTTTGTCATCAAAGCTGGACTTACCACCATCAAAGGTACTGTGTCCCTTTTGCTCAACGTTATCCTTGTCGATATCATTATAATATGCTTAACTTTTAGCCCATCAACCCATTTACTTTTTAAATTATCAATGTATCGACATAATATATACTACGTGTATATAGGTAATCTACATTCACATAGGATTATTTGATGGTCATTTTATACGAATGAATATTATTGTAATTTAATGCTTTCTGCACTGAGTTCAGATTCACCCTGTCTAGTGACGTACAATTCCAATGGTCGTCTGTCAGTCTACGGTCTGCCAAGTTTAAAAATACTCATCGATGTCGAGTTTGTTCCATTATCTGATCTCAGGTAAGTCGTCGAAATTCACGTGGAACTCTTAAATTCATTATAATTATACTGTAGTTATATACGCATACATATATATAATAATATGATTATTATACACTAATACTAATAATATACACATACCTGCTTTAAGTTGACGAGTTTCACAGAGCCAGAAATCACATAAATTATAATACTATTATAGCATTTTAAATATATGATTATGATGACAGGATTCATTAGGGTTTTATTTTAATTTAATTTTTTGTACGTGCCACATTACAGTTAACGTACCAACAGCCACAACAATAATTACAATAACTTGCAAAACTTACAACCAATATACCTATATATTTTCACGAACAGACGCTACTTATTTACTTATACTTAAATGAAGTGAGGCACATTCACAAATTATTTGAACAATAATACTCACATCATCTTCTGGATCAAATAACAATTTACTATTTTGACTAGACTTTTGACTAAACTGTAGTCACATTCAATCCACGTCCACCATACCATATTATTTCACTTCTTTTTTTTTGTTGTACTCGTAAAAACTTTTTTTGAAAGTACTTACTGTGCCCACCGCACAAATCATTTCGCCTGTTTTCAGTTTCTCTTCAAAAGCAAAGCTAAGCAACGCCATAAGCTAGATTTAATTTTATGAATTTTTCTCTACTATAAATTTAGTAATCATTATTCTAATCATTTATTTTTTGCTCGTTTGCAATTTTTTGCATTTATGAAAAATAATGGCATCGTCAGCAATAATAATTTTTTAGCAGCAAACCTTTTTATATTCTTAAACCATTTTTGTTTTTAAATTTAATACTTATTTACATTATGTAAGCCATGCCACACAGATATAATTATATATAAACCAATATCAATTTTACCCATAGTCAAACTCAATCGATAACTACTTAAGCTAGTGAGATAAATCCGCTATACCTACAGATACTCAAAATATAAAAACAATACAAAAACAACAAAACAAGGCTTCATATTCACATCAATAAATCAGTACCATAAAAATAACAAATACCTAATTTCAAGTTACAAGACAAATCAATTTGTAACTGACTAAAAAATAATAATGATTATTATGATGATCTTGTAGGCATTGTAAATAGACCTGCCGTAATAGTAAATAATACAAAATCAGTATGAGCATTGTTGTAGTGCAAAACAATTTTTGTAAATAATTCCAGCTCTCACCTTTCCAGTATAGTATAGTATATAAATATTTACTAAATATCACTCAATTTAAATTTAAATACCCTACCTCTTTCTTAGTCTTTGCGGAAAAAAAATGAAGAGGGAGAGAATTTTCGCAATATTCTATTTTTCATGAATTAATCTTTATTTGTACAGAAGTGAAAAGAAAAGACAAGCAAAGATTAAAGCTACTTAACCGTAACGAAACTAAGAAACTTCCCATATGCAACCTTAACCGTAAATCGTAACCGTTGACCGTATTAGTGCAGTGCAAATCTCTTGCTATAATAGCTAACATAGAATAATATTAATTAACTGCAGCCCGTCATTACTAATATTAATTATTAATATTGCGCATTGCGTGTTTAAAAATCTAACAAAAATAAACCCCTGCTAATATTTTATATTTAATTATATATCTGTTGTCTTTATATATGTGCCGTCGCAAATTACCATCCCCATTATTGTAGTTCTACTATCTAATATGATCACTGAGCTAACGTTAATATTGCTATATAATCGAATCTGTGGGGAGCATTTAAAATTAAACCAATCTACATATTTGTTTTGGTATGGTATTACAATATTAACGATTATATTATATTATTATTATCTCTGCTTTTTATTTCTGTTACCCCCTACCCCTCTCTATATCTCCAACTAACACACTCTAACTCTAATAATTCTGTCATCCATTTAATTTTTTTCTTGATTTTTTGAACCCTTGCTCTTCTATATATATAAATTCTGGTATGGTTGAGGAGAGCGATAGCGGCTGTGCGAATTTAGTCTTTTTTATATTTTATGATTTATTTTTTTTTAAATTTGGAAAAGAAAAATAATAATTTAATGAAAAAAGAAATTATTATATATACTTAGAGAATGGTGAAATTATCTTACATTTAATCTGAGATTTATAACCAAAAAAAATAACAGAATAGATGCTGATTTGTCATGTTTATATATTGCGTTAATTTATTATATTCTGTTGAAGCAGAGATGAGATTGATGATGTGTATGTTATAGTATATTGAGTATGTTTGCTGTCATTCTTTCTTTTTTTTTCATTTCGTATATACTCTGTATTTCTGTTGTTTATGAAAAAAAAATAAGTTAAAAAAATACCCATTAGAAATTCCCTTGGCTTATTAACACAGTTTTCTTCTCAATCAATCATCATCCGGTGTACTCGGAGGTTCTGGTTCAGGAGGAACTAGAAAAAGTGGCCTACTTGTCGACCCAATGCTCAGCATTTGGGGTCAACAAATTATTATTGGGGAAGATACTAATTTGTAAGTCTCCTAAAATTGGCATGTCACAGTAACAAAAAAAAAAGTAAAAGTAAAAAAAAAAGTATTAAAACACACGATACACAAAAATTGTTTGAATTTGAATTTGCGAAAGTTGGAATGAATTTTTGAAATTAATTTTTTTCGTTGGTAGTTTTCATTAGAATTTTTTTGATAAAGACCCTTCACTTATATATATGTAATCGTAAATGTTATATATATTTAATCACTCACTCGCTTAAATATAACCTTCAATTTTACGGCACCAAATAATTTTTTTGCCTGGATGATATATATTATTTTATTATTTTCCTCTGAAATCACTTTACCTTTAACAACTTACTATTTACTATATATACTATATGTATTACCTTATGTACTGCATTACTAATCTTTACTAACTTAATTACCATTAATACCTGTTTAACTATTTGTTTACATTAACAAAAATTTCTCGCTCTCTCTCTCTCTCTCTCTCTGTCTTAAAAAAAATCTAATCTGTCTCGGGGAAAAAAGTAAAATTTCTCTGTAATTTTGATGCTTTTCTGTCTGCTTCCCGCTTTTAATCCCTATCAAAAATATTAATTATTATCAAAAATCAATCATTATTATATTATACTGTAATAATCAAAAAAATATCAAAATCCACACATCCACCTTATTCATTCATTCAATCATCCATTCAGTCTATATATATAAATATACTCATATAAATATATAATCCATTATGTCAAAATATATATAGCTATGTTAATCAATATTATTACTATTATAGTCATTGTAACCTTAGTTGTAATGTAATTATTCTATAAAATACTTGACAACATTATGAATGTGTAGAAATATGACGGCGTAGCTGGAGAGACAATGGGTACGTACTGCGTCATTATTCAGTTCTGAACATTTTCGGAGTTTTACCATTTTTTGTAAAATTGGGAATTTACAGCAACATCTTAACTAATTGTTTTTTTTTGGTAAAACAGTGTTTAAATATTTTGAAATTTTAATTGAGTGCAAATTATTTTTGGCTCCAAGTCATATATTGTCTGGTTCGAGGACAATTCAGTTTATTTTGACTTGACCCTTTTTTTTTAATTTAATTGTTTTGAAGATTATGCGCCTTAACGCAGTTTTGATTCATATTAAATTCTTCTTTTTTGTTACGGCACACCAATCCTTAAAAGTATAATCCAGCTACGCCGTTTTAGTAGAGTTTTATTAGTCTCTAAAGTATGGTTTGTAAAAGAAAAATTAATTACTACAAAATTAATTACTTTCTCTATATAGTTCACACAGTACTATGGTGTGTACACTTTCTATTTTATTCTTCTAATATTCTTGTTGGTTCAATTTTTTATTTTTTAGTTTGAAATTTGTTTTGAATTTAAAGTTGTTGTTCTTACTCAAGTTCATAATCTCTTTATTGTTATTACTCTTATTATTATCTGTCTGATTAATGTGAGTCGAGATCTTACTCGCATTACCACAGATCAGATTTTGTTTTTTCGGAATGAACATTCTCGTATTTCTGTATTTTCGTAATTTCGTATTTTTATATTTTATTCGAATTAGTTACTATGTTTGGGTATTTTGGCTTCGATATTTGATTGTCCTATATGCTTAGGACGTGGGATGTAATGATTTTAATTTGAGTGTTTGATTATTTTCAAAATAGAATTGCCAAGACTTTTTGCTTTAGCGAATATGGACACGGGATGTATTTGAGCTCACCGAGTGAAATGCAAAAATTCACTATTTCAGCCGAATTCTCGTAAGAGAAGAAATATCTCAAATCTGAAATATTATTACATATCGTCTGTAAAGAACCAAAATGACCCATATCCAATTTAATCTAGAATCAAAATGTGCCATGTCATAAATACAAAATGAGGAACATGCGTAAAATGTTAGTTAAGAGTTTTTGAAAAGTGTAAAATGTTCTGTTTACATGTTTTTGAAAAGTGTAAAATGTTCTATTTAAATGCTTTCAAGACATGCTTCAATATTGTTGTAGATAGTGGATATTGTTTTTAGCTACAAATGGATATGGGTCATTTTGGTTCTTCACAGACGATATGATTATCTTACATTTTTGGACGTATTTTATATTTTATATATATATACTATGCACTATGCCATTTCTATGATTAAAAACTTGCTGATATGACTTGCTCCTATGTGTGCTATTACATGGTATTCCACAGTCAAGTAATGGACAACATGCTTGGAACATTGTTCACTGAAGCGGATTTTCCAGAACGACCAAAGGAAGGCTTCTTTACCGGCCTTTTCGGAGGTGGAGTACGGAATTTAGATAGAGAAGAATTATGTAAGTTTCACATGCACACTTTTTATGAAATATGCACTCATCTAGATTTTTTCTTTTCATTTCATTTTCTAAAAGTCTTTTCTATTTCTGTAAGAAGAGTGGCAGAGATTGTGATTGCGATATCTAATGTGTGTCTGATACCTTTACAATACATGCACATATAAAGGGCATCACACTTACGCTACTACACTTACAGAATATTACTTGGCAAATGGAAATGACAAATCAAGATTAAAAGTTAGATTGATTAATGGTATGTAATAATTTTTCATCGTTCTCTATTTTGTTTTCTCTCTGTCTACACCCGGACACACACAGTTGGTGAAACAGCCGGGAAAGCACCTCGATCCGTAGCCAAATTATTACCCACCTCTACAGGCTCACCCGAGCTAGAGCATTTGAAAATGAGATCAAGCACAGCAGCGAGTGAAGTACAGCGGGCACGAATGCTTTTAGTGGAGCGTGGTGAAAAATTAGGTCAATTAGAAGATAAAACACAAAAGATGATGAACGATGCAGAAAATTTCTCCTCTGCTGCACATCAGTTGATGCTCAAGTACAAGGATAAGAAGTGGTATCAATTGTAAATTGCAATTATTTAAAAAGGAAAAACTAAACAAAAAAATCTATTCTAATTCGCAACAAAAAAAAACTTGAAGACAAAAAAATAATTATATATACATACATACCTATATACAAACATATACTCGTCAATCGTCAACCAGAGCCAGTCAACGAACCGTAAAAAAAATGAATGGGGAACACCGGACTATACGACTACTCCTATACGTTGTGTTGTGTTGCGTTGAGTTTAAAACTTTGAAATTGAAATTGTTACCTCACGATTTTACCAGTACGAACGAATACGATTATATAGAGAATTCGAACTTGGAATGATTGCACTGACATTGACTTCAATTAATGGCTCGCAGTGAGTCAAAGTCACGTATAATATTTACTGTGTACTACTGATTGCCTCCGCATTCATATTTAAATTACAAGTACAGAAAATATAACAAATGGGCACTGTACTGTGGAATGTACTTAACAGTTAACAACGTAAAGCGTAACCTGACCGTACTACATATTATATACAATATGTGCATTCCATGCTATATGCTTGGATGTAATAATATTCTCCAGATAATTAACTAATTAAAACAACAGTTGTAATTCTATTTAGTAAAACAAAATGAAATACTACTACTAATTATGATTATGATTATATTATTATATATATATATAATTACCACAGTACCAAAAGTAACCAAAGAAAAGCCTAATAACTGTGACCGTGACTTTTTGTCGATAACTACTATATTACAATATACAATTACTTATATAATTATATATATATATATAATTATGTACTATACGCAAACGTATGTAACTTTAATACGGTACTCCGGTATGTTTATTAATTAATCGTATTCGTACTCGTATAATTAATCGTATCAATATATACATAAAATATATTTATAGTTAATGTTGTTGTACTACATGACAAAAATATACTACAATTAATACTTTAAAAGTTAAGTCTACTCGCGCACTTGTACACTGACACACTTAAAAAAACTAATTAATTAATTCACCTATAGACAAATTTTAGTACGTCACTACAACAAATAATATTATACTGATGATATCTAATTACAGTTAAAATATATACATAATAAGTATTACTATTCTACTACATGTTTACATTGCAACAATTTACAGTTACAATAATTGAGGATGGGGCCTCGTCAAAAAAAAATAGTCAAAAACAGTAATTTATAGTACTTGAGCTGTTTAGCACTGATATACTACATTACATTAGTTTAGGAAGTCAAAGTCATTTTGTCAAGAATTGTGATGTGAAGTTAAGCCAGGTCATGTCAACGTCTCACTCAACCCACAACACAGCACACGTCTTGTGTAGAGTTAGATTTAGACAACCAATTATTATAAATGTAAAACAACAACAACAACAGCAACAACAAAGAAATATCTTTTACGAAAGATATAATGTAAACATAGTATTTATCTGTGTTGCCAGTTGCCATTACCATTATCATTGCCAGGAGGCTGTGGGATGTGTGCAGCAATGAACAATGCAATTTGAATGGAAGACATTTTAAAAATTTGCAAAAAATCTAAAATTTAATCATTGAATAATATTGATTATTGATATTAATATTGTTCGATCGCAGGCGGACGAACGAACAAATATTTAAATTAAAAAAAATAAATGCTATATACACAATGTATAATAATTACAGTATAATAATAATAATCAAAAACAATAGAATAGTAACAAAAAAAATAACTTTTAAAAAATCAAACAATGATATCCAATACACTGATCTAAACTATAAATAATAATAACTATGTAATATTAGATTATAATTGATTTATAAATCACTTGAAACACTGAAGACAATTTACAAATTACTATTATTACTATAAACAAAACTTAAAAAAAAAATAAACCGAAAAAAGAAATAGAAAAACAACTTCGTTTTGGCAAAAGAAAAACCGAAAATTGAGTCATATGTATTACTAGTAATAAACCCAGTAATTTACAAGTAGTAGATTCAACCAAACTGATATGATCCTAGCGATATAGCCAGCGATATAGCAAGATGATATAGATAAACGTTACTACTAAAACGAGCACTAATACAACTAATAAATTACTATTATATACTATATATATACTAAATAATTATGTACTAATGCTAACTACAAAGTTACATAATACATATGTACTTACAGACTATGTATTTACGTATGTAGCATGTAATATATCCTGTCGTCAGTTTTTAGTGAGATCAATACATAATTATTTGTCGCTAAAATATCATCATCATGGCCATCGTGAAAAAAAAATATGCTGATACCGTATAAAAAAAAATCTGAAAATCAAAGAAACTCATTATATACTATATAACATAGGTTTAGGATTTAGATATTGTACTTATAACAACAACCTCTATAAACAATTAATTATACATAACTATATGCTACACACGCATCAATTCCATAAGGTTCTAAACTATAAAAAATATATATATATATATAATTATGTATGAATTAAATAAAACAACTATGTATAAATAATTAATAAAATTATACAATTACACTAACACTTAAAATAAATAATATTGTGTAATTATGATATATAAATTAAAATACATAACATTCAGAACTTTTCAAACTACAATTAATTACATATTACAGTAACTCAAAATATGTTTTATTGATATATATAAGACAAACAAGAAATAATGGGATTTTAAAAAATAAAACAAAAGAAAAGAAGGAAGAACTTTTAACTTTTTAGCAAGTAATATTATTAACATATATGTACATACATAATGTGTCTTTTTATTTTTTTGTTCACATAATTAATTAATTACTATATAAAATCATGGACGTTCCTTCTGTTTGTCAATCTATGTACGTCTATCTGTGTAATGTAATGTACATTGTACTGTATATTTGTATATATTGTGATGATGAAATTAACCACTGAATGTATTGTTACTCTATATTATGGCTATATGATTATGATTACGGATATAATATTATGATTTGAATGGGAGCGAGAGAACTCTTCATTTATATTTATATAGGCAGTTCTTTTTAATCGGGAAGAGTGGAGTAGTTGAATTTGACGGAACTATACGTACATATTACCTACATATAATTATACATATATAAATATAAATGGTGCTATATAATTACATAATTATAAATATCTACTATACAATCTCCATACATACACACACATGATTCTGTAAAATACCCTCGTAGAATGATATGGAGGGACTTATAATATTGTATATGTATATAATATTATATTCCATTTAGGAAGTGATTATTATGATTAAAAATAATATCCAGAAATTTAGAACTTCAGAAATAGATTTGATCGAATTCGAATTATGTCATACTTCATAATTTGATATGTAAACTGTCAACGTCGAGAGAGAGAGAGAAAGAGAGAGAGCATACTATACTGTGGAGAAAGATATAGAAGATCCTAAATACTCTTTTTTAAACAAAACAAAAAAATATTAATTATGTGTAACAATTATTATATATAAATTGTACGAGAAAGAGCACAACTTATAAATTATAAAGTATAAAAATATATATTATGAATTCTGAGTTCATTCACAAACTATAAGTATTATATTCGAGAAAAAAGAAAAGGAAAGAAAATTCTAAAACGGCTAACTGACAAGGAACATTGTGATATCTATGGTGTTTCTTGTCTCTTTTTTACTGTCAACAATAATTACAATGATGATATGATATAAAAAACAATTAAGGAAATATTATTTTAATTCTATGTATAATTATATATATGTATATATATTGTACAATACATTGTCAATTATTGTGTATAATTACCATTATAAATTATAATAATTATATGTACTTACTTATGTGGTAGACATCAGAAAAAGAAGAAGAAAAATGAAAAGATGTATATCTGTATAGAGAGTATCGTTATCGCTATTCGTAATATCCTTACCACCATTTATCGTTGTCTTCGTCATCGTTATATCGTTCTCGCCCCGAACAAGTCGTCATATACACTTTAAAATCTACCTACCTACTATATTAACTTGTACCTATATCTTCTGTGAATGATTTCAGATCCTACCTACTATTTCAATCAAAAATTACCTCCAACAACAAAAAATTATTGAAGAAAAATAATAATATTACTGAAAACAAAAAAAACATTGTGTTCGTGTTGAAATTTAAAATTTTTAAAAACAATTAAGTACAGTGATAGTGACAGAGAATTCTATGTAATTAGTAATTAATTATTAATTATATAATTCTATATACATAAATACTATGTGTTCAGATGGATATAATATTGATATTAATATTCGTAAAAGTTGTGTATAAATATTACCAAATATTAGTACAGTCATCGTGAATACGTATATCATCATCACCATCATCATCATCACTGGCCTGGGAAAACATATTATATAAAATTAAAAATTACTTACAATATAATTGAATGATGATTAATTGTTAATTTTCATTACATTATAATAATTCGTACACTCCTACTTGTCATCATACATTTACTTATAAGTACTACATAGTAGAAAGAAGTGACGTCATAACCTACACACGACTCTACTCTCCTACATTACTAACATATATTTATTAATCTGACTACATACTAAATTTAATTTAATCTATATAATATAATATAAGTTACGTTACGTTATGTAGTAATTATATGAAAGAACAACTCACAGTTTAATTATATATATATTTAAAAGAAAATTCTACATACAATCTTAATAATACTATTTATTGTATTAATCAAAGATAATATTATTGAGGGAAAAAAATAATTTAAACGTGCTTCCAAAAAAAAATCTTAAAATCGGGGTGGGGGGAAAACATAATGGAATTATGGTGACACAATGAACGTTCACATCATATGTCATGTTATAAATTAAATCTCTATACTCTGTACTACTACACTATATGAAACATGGATTATTGATACTATATAAACTATGTACACACATACAAAAAAATAAATCTAATATCTACTGAGAAACAAAAAAATTGATTTAGATTTAGAAGCAGGAATGCAAAAAATAAAAAATAAATTACTGCTGTGAAAAAATCATGGAAGAAAATCATGACATATTATAAACAACCTCATAATCCTCATAATGCCGTACACAATACAATAATATAAAAAAAATTACATACCAAAAACTAAAACCATACATACATATAGGTAAGTACATAGGATAGGAAGATTAATTGAATGAAATCCTTTAAAAAAACAATATATATATATCTGTAAATATGATTATGTAATCTATCTCTAAACAACAATATTATATTATGATTGTGATTATAATCTTATTAATGAATTAATTACCTCATATGTAATATTATTGACTGTTTGTTTGAAGCCTTGTTCTGGCGTTTACTCATCCCCAGCCCACTCTCATCTATCTCTGTAGCTGGAATTATATATCTATAATAAATCAATTCATATAGAGATTGAACTATATCATACCCAGTATTTATTTTATTAAATCACTCCATATATTTAATTACATTTGGACTGCATCTATTTTTACTATTTAAATTGCACTGCTTTTTAAAAAATAGAAATAACGCTAAAATATTAAAGGCTTGTACTACTTGTA
>JAQFZE010002724.1:0-13943 GCA_034695245.1 Dicyrtomina saundersi | reverse complement strand
CAAAAGTGTAAAATGTTCTATTTAAATGCTTTCAAGACATGTTTCAATATTTTTGTAGATATTGGATATTGTTTTTACCTACAAATGGATATGGGTCATTTTGGTTCTTCACAGACGATAATGGTATATCACTATAATATATTTAGGTATGAATTCAAGTATTTGCAGTGCCCATAAACAAAGCTTTAGCGCTCTGTTGTCTTCTCTTGCTTTGTCTTTGTCATTCCCGTTTCTGTTGTTTTGTGAGGCATGAAATGAGATTAAAAAGATTTTGCATAATCTGAGCTTTGTAGCTGTGTCATTCAATCCACGGAATTTTACAGTGAGTTGCTATCAATCTGTTTTATTACTTTTTTTCACTTCGTTGCTGCTTCCGTGTCAGAATAGTGTAGTAGTAGGAGTAGTAGTAGTAGTAGTAGTAGAGTTTGGGAGGAAGTTCTCCCACTCAGGATTGACATAGGTAATATGAACTAGAGAAACCCCATTTGTCCGTGTGTTTGTGCAGATTGGTTAAAACTGGAATTAAAATTGCCTTATTAGTTTAAATACTACGTGGGTAGTAGGTACTTTATAATATTTACGTTGCATCTTTAACTAACAAAAAGGCTAATTTTAAGTTACATTACATGAGAGTGAGTTCGTAGTTTAGTTTTAAGTATTATCTGAATACGGACTTACGGACCAACCAAGATCTATTTAAAGACTGCGCGAAGATGACAGAGGAAACACCTGTGCGTCAGACTCTGTTGAATTGCAAAGACAAATACGAGAAAGAAATCCAATATAAAATAATATGGCTTGCCATGAGTCATGAGCTCCTTTTAGAGTTCCTACTACATAGACAGAGATGATGTGATGTGATGTGATGTAGCTAAACTGTTTCACACAAATTGCCCACCATTTGTTTTCTTATCTTACAAAAGGCATTATGTTCCTCTCTCTCCCTTCAGCTTTCTGTGCCTACGGAGTCATGTAATTGTAATCCTCTGTCTTTTACTCTGACTTTCTAAGGTCCTGAACCCAAATTACGACCCGTTTTGGTCTTCATTCATGGTGGCAAGTTCTCATGGGGTAGTGGAAACCTTTCTGATGGAACGGTTCTGTCCGCCTACGCCGACATCGTCTTTGTCACCCTCAATTATCGCCTTGGAGTTCTAGGTAAACAAATTCTTTTTTTTCTTCCATATAGTATTTTTACATCCGACACTCTTACTCTTAAGCACACAAACACGTACACTCTGTACAAAATAATATATCGTCTGTGAAGAACCAAAATGAGCCATATCCATTTTTAGCTAAAAACAATACGTACTATCTACAAAAATATTCAAATATGTCTTGAAAGCGTTTAATTAGAACATTTTGAACTTTTCCAAAATATTTAAATACAACATTTTGCACCTTTCCAAAATATGTAAATACAACATTTTGCACCTTTCCAAAATATGTAAATACAACATTTTGCACCTTTTCAAAAACATGGAATTAGAAAATTTTACAACTTTTCAAAAACATGAAAATAGAACATTTTAAACTTTTCAAAAACTCCTAATTAACATTTTACGCATGTTTCTCATTTTGTTTTTATGACATAGCTCATTTTGATTGTAGCTTAAATTGGATATGGGTCATTTTGGTTCTTCACAGACGATATGGTACCTACCTATATATTGATGTTTTTTTCTCTGTTCTGTGTTCCGGAAGACAAACTATAAATACGAAGTGGAAGACCAATCTTTCTTGTCCTGTCTCACAGTCTCAATCGACTTTTCAATTTTATTCCATGTTCTCCGTTCTCCGTATTTTTGTATTTCGTATTTTGAATTTTGTTTTTGTCTCGCACCAGTGGAGCCCCGCCGCACCCAATCCCAAGAACAATGACAGTTGTGGTAATACAATCGAAAAATAGAAATTGTGGCAAGGCAAAAGTAATAAAACTCTGTGTCAATGACAATTCTCGTCTAGTTTATAAAGTACAAAATAAATAAAAATAAACTAACATATCTCCGTTACTCTCCCAATTCCAATCTCATTGAAAATTTCGAATGCAAGTATAAAATACAAATGACAGTGCTGAGAATAATATAAAAGAGGGGAAGTAAAAATAACAATATTAAATTAACCCGATTTTTGAACCAAAAATAAATCCCTTTGACGTCGCCAAACGAATGACAGCGCAAACTTGATGACTTAGATTTTTATTTTATTTGTCAATTATTATTGTAGTGTGGCAAGAGATTTTCAAACGCAATATGAACAGAAATAAAATTAGGCTATAGGCGCTTATATAAAAAATATAGGTTAGATAGAGTTCAAAGTGAAATTTTAGAAAAACGAAAATATTCGTCGGATATTTGCGTACCTATATATACTCTGGTAAATGGTAAATGAAGTAAGGCTTCGGCATCAGTGAAGACATTTACAAACAAAAAATAACAATATTAAAAAAAGAAGAAAGGAAATTTGTATTGTAAAAAGTTGGAAATAACATTTGGAATTTGGAGACATGCCACATTTATGAATGGTAATGGGACTGACAAGTTTTTTTTTTAGGGTTTTAAGGTCAGGAGTGAAATAGATTTGTTAGATTGTATTTATTAACCTTAATACGGTCACATGTATTTCCTTTTAAGGTTTCCTCAATGCCAACTCATCCCCGACATCAAAGCCTCGTGTTGCCAACTATGGTCTCATGGACCAAATTGCTGCGTTACACTGGATCAAAGAAAATATTATGTTTTTCGGTGGGGATCCAGAAAATATTACGTTGATGGGCTATGAAGCCGGAGCAGCTTGTATTCATTTTCTCATGTCATCTCCTGCTGTCATGCCAGGTACAGTCGCGGTCAAAAGCTTTTGAAAGTTATATATGTGTGTAGTATTTTTGTATATTCCCCTTGTTCTTTCATTGTATATTACATTTTCAGACATTTATAGATTATAAGGCTCTTTCTCTCTCTCTCTCTCTTACTCTTCCTCATTTATCTCCACTTCCAATTTCCAAGAATCTTAAATGGACTCCAAGCTCAGACGAGGTCAAATGATCATCACTCACACAGTGTATATTTTTATTTGGAGTCACCTACTCGCAACCAGTATCACTTACATACATAGGGAATAGGGGACCTACTTTACCAGAGACAGTGCAAAGTACCTATCTAAATTTTGTAGATCCAATTCCTAGGAGCAATACCAGCCATGGGTAATTTAAAGTATAGGAAAAAAAAAACTTTAAATTTCTTAATGCTGCGTTTTTTAAAGCTAGTGTTGTTTGAAACATTGCATACATAAAGTTGTTATTGTATCTTCAAAGCCATTTTGTATATAATTTGTGAGTGTTTTATGATTGTACATTCTTGTAACTGAGTAAACTGTTACATTTACTATTATTTACATTTCGTCTGTGAAGAATCAAATTTTCCTATTTCCAATTTAAGCTAAAACTAAAATAATCTATCTTAAAAAATACTAAACAAGATATTGGTGGGTAAATAGTTAATTACAAGTTTTAGAAAATTACGCAATTTTTTATTTACGTCTTTTTGAAAAGCGTAAAATCTTCTATTTATATCTTTTCCAAAACTGTAAAATGTTCTATTTAAATATTTTTGAAAAGTACGAAATTTTCTATTTACATCTCTATGAAAAGTGTACAATGTTTTATTGTCTTCTTTTTGAAAACTGTAAAATGTTGTACTTACATCATTTTTGAAAACTGTAAAATGTTCTACTTACATCAGTTTTTAAAACTGTAAAATGTTCTATTAGCACGTTTTTAAAGGTTTTTACAAATATTCTATTCTATTTATGATCATATTATTATGCTAATTATTTTTGAAGATAGTGAATTTGGTATTTAGCTTAAAAGGGATTTGGGTCATTTTGCTTCTTCACCGACGATTTACTGTCTATCCACAATCATTTTTTTTGTACTCGATCTAATGCAGCAATTTGAATGAATGTAGACGACGTAGCAAGCCAAAATAAAATCACCTTGAATTTGTGAAATGTAAAACAAAAATAACATTTTTGCTACTTTGAAGTTTGAAACTTGAAACAGTCTAGGAGCTGAGTAGCTGAGGACTACGTTCCACACGTCCTTACTCTAGTTTTGTTTTCTAAAAGTGTCTCATTCTTTTCTGTATTTTGGAAAACAAGAAAGAACACAAAATAAATACAATGCAATGACGAAAAAAAGTCACTTTTTTTAACATCAAGGTCTTTTTAGTGGCCGTTACAGTCAAATCTTTAATATTTTTGACCTAGTTTCTCCCATTCCTAGAATTTTACCAATATGTACTATTGTACTACAGATTTCATGCTCTTATCTAACTTAATATACATATATACATGTTGTGAACCCAGTGTAAAGTACAAAGGCAAAACAATAAAATATTTGGCTCACATAGATCCCAATTTTCAAACCATTCAATATTCCCTATTTACAAATAATTAAAATTAAAATTGTAATTTTTAGTTAAAATTTAGTTTTGTTTACGCTAACAATTTCACTTTCTGTCTGTTAGCTCACTTCTTTTGCAAAAGTAAAATACGAAACATCATATGGATTTAGTTTTGTTTCTCGACGTACAAAGATTATTAATGGTGAAAGTTATTTGAAAGCGGAATAATAAAGAGCGATAGAGCGGAGGAAAAAAAGACGGGAACGTGGATTTTTTTATATATTTATTGTCTGTTGATTTCTAAACGTTGTACGTGATAGGAAAAATATGTAGGTGACTGCACATATGTAATTTATATGTAGGTACATACAGATATGTGAAAAACAGACGCTTTTCCCACTTCGAATTCAACTTGGGCTTGGGATAAAATTTACAGAGCTAAGTTTCGTAATGGTTTACACATCGCGAGGAGAGAGAGAGAGGAAATCAAAACTGATAAATTTTCTTTGGCGTTATGAGCCCATAAAGAAAGGATATGCATGTATTTTCCTGTTCTTTTACGGAAAGAAAAGTGAAAGTAGGAGCAAAGTCTTGTGCATACGCTGTACATAGTGTTTGGAATGTGTGGGGGGGGGGGGGAATAATGTCTGAAGGATATACACACACCTCTAATTCTGTGTAGAAGATGGAGGAAGAGCGTGAGGTGAAGCTATTGCTATGAGAGTATATCGTCAGTGAAGAACCAAAACGATCCATATACAATTTAAGCTAGAATCAAAATGAGTTATTTCATAAAAACAAAATGAGAAACATGCGTACAATGCTAATTTTTAAGAGTTTTTGAAAAGTGTAAAATGTTTTATTTACATGTTTAAAAAAAGTGCAAAATATTCTATTTACATGTTTTTGTAAAGTGCAAAATATTTTATTTACATAGTTTTGAAAAGTGCAAAATATTCTATTCACATGTTTTTGTAAAGTGCAAAATATTCTATTTACATATTTTTTAAAAGTGCAAAATATTCTATTTACATGTTTTTGTAAAGTGCAAAATATTCTATTTACATATTTTTTAAAAGTGCAAAATATTCTATTTACATATTTTTTAAAAGTGCAAAATATTTTATTTAAATGATTTCAAGACATGTTTCGATATTTTTGTAGATAGTTGATATTTTTTTTAGCTACAAATGGATATGGGTCATTTTGGTTCTTCACTGACGATATGCATGAGCATGGGTGAAA
Organism: Dicyrtomina saundersi; assembly: GCA_034695245.1. Classification (NCBI taxonomy): domain Eukaryota; kingdom Metazoa; phylum Arthropoda; class Collembola; order Symphypleona; family Dicyrtomidae; genus Dicyrtomina; species Dicyrtomina saundersi. The sequence continues at coordinate 8,295 of JAQFZE010002724.1, read as the reverse complement.
AATACGTGAAGTTGAATAGAGGTTGATAGGGCTCTTTTGTTGGAGAAGTTGGGGGACTGTGTATACGAGGTGAAGAGAGTGTAGATGATGATGATAGTGATGGTGTAAATGGTACGTTGAGAGTAGTGTGTGTGTGTGTGTGGATGGGAAAGGAAGGCGAAGTGAAAGGAAAAGAAAGAGTGGAGGAGGAGGTGGAGGAAAAAAATGATGAGGTGGAGATGTTAGGAGGAAAGGTGCGGAAAGGGGAATTGTGTTGTAACGTAATGAAATGTAACCAATCCAATTATGTGAATGACACACAGGATTATTCCACCGATCCATTCTGATGGCAGGCTCAACTCATGCCCCATGGGCCCTTGTCTCCGATCCTGCCGCCGTTGCAATTGCCTTGGCCGAAGCACTAAATTGTTCGTTGAATGGGCAATCGGGCAACAATTCGTCAGCTGCCAATGGGACCAACTCATCTGGCATCTCATTTACCACCCCAACGACGACGACGACACAACCGAGTCGAGAGAGTCAACATGGAAAATCGTCTGGGTCCTATGGGTCTACGAGTCATGACCCTGTTCTTGATTGCCTCAAAAATAAACATTTTTCCTACTTTTCTAAACTTCCTCCGCCCAAATTCTCCGTCGATTTTGGTCCTAGTATTGATGGTGTCGTTATCAAACCTGGTTTTAGGGTAAGTTCATACTCTTGACTACCTCGTCCCCGTCCCATTCCCATAGTCTACCTTCCCTGCTCCTCACGACTACTTTCTACACTTACAGTCCCATTCCCCCATCCCGACTGCCTATTCAAATAAAATACTCTCCAATAACCCTCAATTTAATACTATCATTCCCTTTTTCATACTCTCCACTCCCTCTCTGCTTAATCCGCGAGTCTCTCCCCTATAAACATTAACGTTAACATTATCATTCTCATATTCATTGACCTTGGGAAATCCGGATCGGTCCTTCTCCTCAGTCTCCGTAGTCTCAGTCCTATAAAAAGTTGAATGGAAATAATCGTGAGGAAATTGGACTCCAAGTTTTCTCTCCATTCCATTTTCATTTCCCACAAGGAGCCCTCTCTATATTCTGACAGCGTCCAGAATTTATACAAGTGCACAAGCCACGTCTGCATACCTCATAAATAGCTGGAACTAGTGTATAAACTACACACTATGTAACCGCACCTTCGCCTTCATGTGCCCATACAAAAAAAAAGAACACCCAGGGTTTTTGCATTGATTTTGATTTGGAATTTGATTTGAAGGGAAAAGGGAAATATGATGAAATGACTTTCCCGTAAAAAAAAAGGCAAAAAAAGAAGCTGAGAGAAAATAAAAAGGTGAAACTGAAATGAATGGATACTATTGTGGAGAGAGAAAGCGTGGGACTTTCCTCCTTTATTCCTATAGTCACGGTGGGAAAGTTTTGTTTTATCTCATCGGGTGGTAAAGAGTCTGTATTATTCGAGCCTGTGCCTTATTTACATTCATTTTTATAAAAAAATAAAACTACAACTAGTTTCCTCCCCTCTTTCAGTCTTTCCCCCCTTGATCTTAGTTATGGCTTGTGATGGGAGCCAAATCCAAATCCAAAGCCAAAGCCAAAGGAAAGGGGCGAGAGAGAAAGTGAGAGCGGAGGAAGGGAATAAAAATAGAGAGCTTTGTACTTTGTAAACAGATATACAGATATTATATCTTTAATACAATACACAGTATATAGAGACAGAAAATCAACAACAGTAGGAAACAGAGGAGGTGGAGAAAAAGGAGAAAGCGAGAGGAGACAGATAGAGCGAGAGAGAGGGACTTGAGTGAGAGGTATAGGGTGGTAGGTCTTTTCCGGAGCCTCAGATCCGTCTCATGACTCCAACCGTAATGCGCTTAGCACATTTTATGTCGGAAATCCGATAGAAGGGAAAGCTTACAGAGTTGGCCCAGCTTAACTTTCCCAATAGACATTGACTAATGAAAAAAGTTGTTGTGTTTTCTCTTGTACCCTTCCTATGTATTTCCCATGTATATGGAATGGAACGTACTCTGTACTTAGACATTATACAGTAAACCTCCATGTGGACGTTGTGCTGTGCTCATATTCTTTATTTCTAGCTCCGGCTCCACTATACTTTTTCTTTCTTTTCTCTCTCTCTCGCTCTCGTCTCTCTCCACCAACTTAACGTTCGAACGGTACAGTGGTTGCAAAATTCTCAGGAAATCTTTTTTTGACACACGTACGACACAGATATGCATATAGATATAATATCTGTATGTGTCTGTCTAGTCGGTACAATAAATATATTTTATATTATATAACCCAGGAGGAAATTCCACCTACAGATTTTTTTTCTACATTGTACTGTACTTATAGAATATTACGTCCAACTCCTGTACACACACTGAACAGGGAACTAACCGTCCCAAAGATTACTTTTATTTCTCTTATATGAGAGCGTATCCTGGAATCTTTCGTCGAGTCTTCAACGTTGAGCGTTCCTTGGACGGTGCGGTGCAGAGTAAGAAAAACGAGTAAGCCGCATGTATTGCATCCGTATCGATATCGATTGCCAATGTCAATGCCGACGTCGATGTGGATGTCGATACTGATGATGGAAAAACCTTTGGAATTCCACCCGTGATCTTGATATTATTTCGATTGTAAACTTTGGCTTAGAATTTTACTCAGGATATTATCTATGTCTATCATGTCGTACGTATTACGTATGTACATACAGAGGCCCTCTTTTAATTTTTTTTAGGTTGGGGATCAGAGTCAGAAATGGTGAAATGTTGAAAGGAATGTGTTGTAATTGACATAGGGATAATAATTGGGTTTCTCAGAATTATCATTATTACATGGATGTTAAAGCCCGCGAGCAGAAATATTATCCCCATACTATGTAATTACAACCATAGCCTTTGAGTCATATAAGAATAATCCAATTTATATTAATGCCCTTTACAAAAGAAATTTTTTTATCACATTAAATTATCATTTATTAATTTTCCTATGACTATTACTATTATGACGGTCTTGACAAATGTTCAGAGATGTGTGAGGGATGATAATGGGGAAATGAGGATTGGGCCATAAATATAGCAAGTTAATTTAAATTTATGTCATAGCTTTAGAGTCACGTATTTGGTTCAGTTGGACTATAGTAATTATACGGAAATGTACCTTCCTTCATGTACCTACTTGGTTTGGTTTTGGTATGTGTACTGTGAGCTGAGAGGGCATAATGGAAATTCAAACCAAGTATCGGCTCCTCTCCTATGAATACCCGTCCCAATCACGTTACAATGTTAGATTGTTAGATGGTCCTCCTGGTGGTCATGGGAGAGGCGACTACCAATCTCATTCCATTGAATTGAAGAGGGCTAACACGAGAAGGATATTAGATAAATTTATATGACTGGGAGTGGGACCGGGACCGGGACCGAGACCGAGACCGAGACCGATGGACCAGGGGAGACCCCCTGCCCCGTATGAAATCCTATGCGAAATTTGAAATGTACTTAGGAGCGTATTATGTTCATTGTATGATGAGTTTCTCTGTTAAAATTCGACAGGCGGCCACAGAGTCCCAAATGCTGAAACGGGACGTGTCCAAAAAGTATGATTTACTATTTGGCCTTTCATCCTTGGAGAAGATGACCGCCTTTAGCGAGGTAATTTCTTTCAACAAACTCCATTACTGTACTTCATTCTCCCCATAATACATAATATGTATGTACACAAAACACACACCCACACGACACAACAGAGTCAACCTTTCATTCCGTGACCCGCCTATATTGACCAGCAAGAGTAGCATTAGCAGTCAAGTACGTACTATACCTTGTCCTGACACTGACGTTTTGATTTCCACCATCAGCCAGACCAAAAGCCAGGAACGAATTCCATTCCATACAGATATATGACAGCGGATCGGTATAGGAAAACGGGCCAGGTCCAGGAGAAGGAGAAACTCTTACTTTACGGCACGATTACATGGATCCTCCTCACACTACGTAGATACTCCCAGCTCCACGTTCCATAAAAGTAGCATCCAGTTATTTATATATCTATAAGTGCAATGCAAGTCCTGGTCGTAGTCGTAATCGTAAGTAGCCTCTCAGTGTGACAGAATAGAAAAGACCAGAACCAGACCCAGACATACATTCAATTTCGTGACGAGACGATACTAAAAGTTATAAAATCCAAAAAAACCCAAAGCCAAAGCCAAACGAAGCGGAGGAGAGAAAAAAAAAGTCAACTATAGATTAGACCGTGGTGAAAGTACGAGTAGAGCCGGGACCAACGTCGATGTCGATGTCGACGTGGGCTGTAGTTGTAGTACCAAACCAAATACCGCAGCCGCAGCCGTAACCGTAGTGCCGAGCGGACGGAGCGAGCAGTGCGACCATTCAATTATGTCTTGTACTTGGCAGTTTATTAAACTTGGTCCGAGTACACTTCCCTGATTTTGATACTCACCAAATAAGAAAAGACAACGATGAGGGGAAAAAAGACAAGTACAAACAGAGACAGACCCAAGATTATTTTTTTACTCTCAGGGATCCTTTCGTGATAAAATTCCAATACAGAGTAGAGATACACGAGCCATGTATCGTTCAATGATGTATTATGTATACAGGACGAGGGACAGGGACGAAGTGGGCTGCCAAAGCCAAAATATCTAATCAACTTCCCGAGAAAAGGATATTTTTAGCCCCTGAGCTAAAAAGACTCAAACTTAACTCCCCTGAGCATTAGCCTAGTCCCAAATCCAACCAAGAAAAATATTTATTTCTATCTCTATATATCTGTCACGAGAGAGTTCCGTCACTACAAAAGGATAAGACTCAAAACAAGCTCATCAGGCGATTTCATTTTTGGGATTTGACATCCACTTTTCACACCACAAACATTTTTTGTCCCCAAGATCTCTCCACTCTGCTCCGGCCTATGCCAACGTCACAAGATCAATTCCATATGTGGAATTCAAAAGGGGTTAAGGGATTTAGAAGTTTATAAGAACTTTTTAATATGTATATATCCTTGTTGAAGAGGCAATGTCAGGCAGGAAATTTTTTTGTAATATGCGCGCTCCAGATACAAACGTTTGCACAGTTTAAAAATTGCGAGACAGATATCTGTATTGCTTCTTCAAACATGGTATAAGTGTTCCATATACATACTTACATTTATAACAACTTATACAATTATGTTTCCTTTAAATTTCAAAAACTGTGCAAAAAAATTTTGACTTAAAATGTACAATTTACACTGGGCTGGCTTTGACTTTGACTGCTGACTTGGATTGTTGGGTTGGGTTGGCGAGTTCTAGGAGAAAAAGTTGTGAGAGTGCTCCAGCTGACTTTGGCACATAATCAACACAGTTTTATTTTATTCTTATACACTACTGCACCTGGCTCCTGAACATAAAATTTGTTTTATTCAAAGGATAAGAGAGAGAAAATTCCACGAGATTTTAAAACGGAAAAGACTTGGCCACTTGGCAACGCTCATAATATACACTCTGACTTTAGTCGTTGTCGTCGGGATGAAGTAGTAAGTGTGCTAAATAAAACTAGGCTAAGAAAAAGAAGGAGAAGAAAAAAAAAACTATGTAGTAAATTTCTTTAAATCCAAATCCAAAAAATTCAACATTTTCGAGAGATGACTACAAGCAGAAGCTTTCTCGCTATTTATGTGCATATATACTGACTACGGACGACGACGACCGACATAATATGGACAGACAAACTAAACTAGACAAGAAAAGTTGTTGAGGAGCATCCGTGTCTATCTGTAGTAGTATAGTAGGAGGCGGGGAGTATTAGTAGTGGTAGTTATGGGAGACTCCAAAACGTGTCTAAAGTGCATCTTATGAAGTAAAAAGTGTAATAGTTAAGAGTGGTGGACGACAAGAAAAAAAAAGAGTGAGGGCCAAGAGGTAAAGCTACATTAACAAATGTTTGGCGTTATTGGCAGGATGACTTGGCATTGGGATTCGAAGCTCAGCGTCGTGACGCAATTCTGAGGACGCTCATCAGAAATTCTTATCGCTTTCACCTCAACGAGATCCTCGCTACCATCACCAACGAGTACATCGACTGGGAAAAGTAAGAAAAATTCACTCTTTCTATCTCACTTTCTCTCTCTTTATCTCTTTTTCCTATCGTATCACTACCAAGAATCCTTACACGTGTGAATCCTTTCTATTTCCTTCCAACATTTTTGAACAAAGATAAAAAACGAGTTTCCCCTGACCAAGACGACCTCACAGAAGGAAAAGTTCTTTTCCACTCACTCACGCTTCGATATACATATCTTTTCTCCATATCCTCCAACCTATTCACAAACCATAATCCAGATCCAAATTTTTTTGTATACCTAGTACATATAAAATTTAGCAGATTTGCAGCATTAACTATTTTTCTAGTCTTACACTTCCACATGACGTGTAGATAGAAGATTTCAACATTTTTTTCTTAACTATTTGAGGATTACGCTTTTTATTTGTGAAGGAAATTATGTGTAACTTTTACAGTTTTTTGTATTTTAACATGGCAACGCGCTGTGGATTGTTTCGATTCTTCATTGGAGAAGACGTCGACGTCGACAACACGTGTTTGAATTTGTTTGTATGTACATACATAGAGTGATATAGTGGCAAATAATATTAATTTATTTTTCACTCTCGATGCGACACATTTTATTTATATATACTTTTTCTTGCTGTTGCATAAATAATCGACGCTCATGTTTATCTTTAATAGCTCTTTTCAAACTCGAGCATTACTATGTATACTATGCATAAAAAAGGAGGAGGAGGGAAAGTTTACTTTCTGAGATTGGTTTATATTTACTTTTCCACAGAGCTACTGAGAGATACACTGATGGCATTCATACTTTTAGACTATTTTTATGTATATAGGAATATTTATGAAACGATTTTTAGCCCTATCGTATTCACACAGACATACGATGCAGCATACGTACACTTTCACCATTACCGTCCACGCCGTTATACTGTTTTTTTTGCTAGTCACCCATGTTAAGGAGATGGAGATTGTCATTGTGTGCTGTATGTAAAGAATCACATAGAAATCCATATAGATAGAATTTATAAATACTCGATGAGATTTTATGGGGCAAATTTTAGTTTCCTTCTGAACTCATCGATGCAGTTTGGAGAGTGTAATTTATATTTTGTAACCATGCATACATGAGTCTCAAAAGCCTGTGATACTATATATTATATCCTGATCCATGGCCCTGTCCTCGCGTACGTGAAACGGCTGTCTGATATAAACTACTCTTTAACCCTTCCACTATCCATCATGCTCAACTTGACAATTCCCCCCTCTGATTTTCTAGGATCAATTTTTTTCCCTCCTTTCCAAAGGTATTTTTCATTTTCCATCATTATTCTATTGCCTTACAGTACTGCAGTATCGTGTAGCGTAGCGGAGCTTATGTTACGTGGCGTACATACTGGGTTTCCTGCCTTTGTCCTCTAATAATAGTGCGTATGTGTTAAGCTGGAGCTAGAAAGTTACTTACACCAGCAAGGAAAAGTCATGTGCGGTATACTGATATCAGTAGTCAGTAAAAGCCATGTGTGCATCAGGGTTCCAGTTTCCAGTTTTCCAGGAAGGATTGCATTGCATCATATTATATTGTACTGTACAGTGTACGGTATATTAAGGAGTGCATAACCGACCGACGCGACGCCGCATCAATTTTATTATAGGGTTTGTGAATCTGTGGAGTCAAATGCCAAACGCAGATACTCCAATATTGAAGAATCACAGGGAGGCATTTTTTAAAATTGAAAATGCCTAAAAGCTCTAATAGGGGATCTATACCCATGGTTATTTTTTGATTTTTCGACAGAGATTTTTTTTCGTTTTGGCCTTCGAGCTTTTTTTTTTATCAACATGCATGACAAATTTTGAGATGAGAATGAAATGGATAGTTTTGATAGCTTTTTCTGACTGAGTTGTATCAGTGGAGTAATAAAATAAATCCCCTAGTTTGACGTGTCTTTTCATCCAGCTTGAATTCCCCCCTTCAATCCTTCTATCTACTTTGAGTTACTTTTTCTTTTTCTGTCGACACTCTCAGATTTACACGTGATCTGAATTCGTTTGTCACCTTCAAAGACGTATACTCTACAAATTTGTGAGAGCTTGTGATTTTATTTATTTGTATATTATAAACTCTGTTTACGATGGAGTTGCGTATGGCTATATTGTCATTGCACAATCTTTTAAGTCAGAAGATATTGGAGATTTTTTAAAAATGCAAA